>JH720174.1:3371-81061 GCA_000231845.2 Tetrahymena malaccensis 436 | reverse complement strand
AAGTGTCAAATTTGAGAGATTAGTGCAGTTTGCTAATGCTGAGCCTAAGCCTGAGGCACCATTTGCACCAATTTAATAATTCCTTTTTAAATATTGAAGAAAATATTAGTTAGTTAGAAGGAAAAATGAATAAAAAATATGAGTAAAGAATAAACTAGTAAATAATTTATATCTGCAAATGTTGAAAATGAAAAATGACTTAAATTTTAAAAGCGTAATCAGAATCAAAAAGTAAATCAATCAAGTAAAAAGATTGTTTTAGTTTTAATTCATTTTTATATTAATACAATCAAAAACAAATAAGCTGTTTTTACAAGAGACTAAGTGTCAAATTTTAAAATAAATAAGAATAATTTTTATATTTTAAATTTACCAGAGATGAATATGGAGATGAGTATGGGTTTAAAGAGAAGAGTTTATAAACTTTTTTAATGGTAAAAATAAAATTAAATAGTAATTAATTAAAAATAAATACTTACATCTTATAGCTTATTAAAATATTTTTTCTATTATATCATTTATTTTGTTTTTGTTTAGATAGAAAAAAAGTTATCGTAATTTAATTAATTATAAAAATTATTAATAAATTTGGATAGGATATAATAGATTCTTTAGATATTAACTCAGCACCTACTATACTCTTCAAATTTTGAAATTTTTTTTTAAAAATCCACTAAGCGCAAGTAGCGAGTAGTGAATTCTTAAATCCAGGAACAGCTATATTTGTATAAATAATTAGATTAAGGTCTCCCTTTTAAATTTGGAGGTTATTAAATTAGGAACATTTAAGATGCTTCTTTTTTTTGGTAAAAATATTAAATGAAAATTAATAATTTGAATAGTTAGTTTTTATCGTTTGAAAGAAACAAAATAGCTTCTTTATTTCACCTCAGTTAACAAATATAAATTTATTTATTTAAATCGCATTTGAAAATTTAAATTATCTTATTTAAGCAAATAAAATATTCATTCTATTGTTAATTTTTATAGAGCTCAGAATTTGTGAGAAATTAGAAGCTATTGGTTTTGATCAAAAAGCTCACTTTATTAACCTTAATTTATTTATCTATTTCTTAGTTCTAATCAAATTTTTATATTTTTAGCTAAGAAAAAGATTTTTTCATACTTTAACTATTAACTTACTCATTCATCGATTGAAAAAATTTTAATTTATTTAAATGAATAAAGAGTAAATTAATCAATTTATTCAACATCAAATTAGATAAATCAAAGTAAATTAAAATAGTTAAATTTTGCTTTCTTTTCTATTTAAAATTAAGTAAGTAAATAAATGATTTTAAATTTTCTTGATGATGGAAATAAAATTAATAATTTTAAATACTATCAATTTTTAATTGATTTTTTTCTTTTTTATATCAATCCGATTTTATAATTTAGCAAACAAATATTTTTTATGAAAAACGATAAACAAATAAATTTTAACATTAGAAGTATTGAACCTATCAATTATATTTTTAAAATACTTTCTAATTTGGACATTTATAGTAAAAAAATTCTAAATCTAACTGCGAGAGAGATCTCTTATTTTCTAGCTTAAATGTAAGTTATACTTTATTAATAATCTTAAATAATTTTTTTCTTTTTGAAAGCTAAGAAAGTTAATCATAATCTAAATCATTGAAATTAATTAAATCTACTTTAAAAAAATATTATTTTTAAATCTGATTTACATATTAAATTTAATTGCTTTACTTAAAGAAAACAAGTAAATTGATAATATTTTCAGTGAATAATTTACAATCAAACTTTAAAATGCAAAACGCCTACCAAATTAAGTGAATTAAATTTATTAATTTGATAAATTAAATAAGTAAATTAATTTATTTTCTTAATTTCAATATCTTTTTCTGTAACAAATTGATCCTACTTAATGATTAAAAGATTATCGCTTAAATTACTAAAATTTTATCTTACACACAAAGGCAATATAAAATTTAGGTCAATTAGTGTTTTTATTAATAGAAAAATTATAGCAAAAAATTATTCAAAAATTATATATTTATAAAATGAGAAATATGTAGTAGACCTAGCAAAATAACTAAAAAGATTCGTAAATAAAATTAATCTTAAATTCTCTCCAACTCAAGTAGTTTTATATAAACCACTTGACCAAGCTAATTCGTCCTTTTGAACTTAGAAAGCACATATCGATTTTAGTTGTCATAATCAACAGTCTAACACTTCTTTCATTTATATTTAAAAATGAAAACAGAAACTCAATCCAAAACCATGAAGTTGGGTCATAAAATAGAGCTGATGGTGTGTTTAAATTTATAAAGTAATTTTAATTGACCCCATTCATAGGCAATGCATTGAATTCTAACTAAATTTAACTTGATGTTGTTCCTTTTATTTTGAATAGTTTATTTATCCTAGCCTTAGCTTTAGCATATGCTTTTAGAGAATATGATCTTACTAAGTATTGTGGAAAATACTTTTAAATCTATACAACTTTCTATAACAAATGGCCATTCTATGTGTTTTTAAATATCTCTCTACATCTTATAAAAGAGAGCAGCTAAAAAAAATCAATAGCGATAGTTGCAATATCTTATTTAAATGTCATTTTCACTTT
The DNA here is from genome assembly GCA_000231845.2 of Tetrahymena malaccensis 436. NCBI lineage: Eukaryota > Ciliophora > Oligohymenophorea > Hymenostomatida > Tetrahymenidae > Tetrahymena > Tetrahymena malaccensis. The sequence continues at coordinate 78,465 of JH720174.1, read as the reverse complement.
AATTATAGGTAAATAAATAGTTCCCTAAATTAATTAATGTTGCTTTTTAATTTCTTACTTTTTTAATTAATTAATTGATATCTGTTGAATTCAATCAAGTAATTTGTTTTTGATAAAATCTAACAAAACCATTTATGATTATCATTAATTATTTTTTCAATAAATTAACCAGCAAGCAAACAAATTAATTTAACTTGTCTAAATAAAATAAATAGGGTATTTTCTCGAATTACAAGATTTCAGCTATTCCTTTGAAGAATCACGCAACTACCTTGCAAAATAATAAAGCAAACAAAGATTTTTTTTATTATTTCTTAGGACATTTTTAGTATTTATGTACTAATTTAGAGATTAGGAATTACTTGCGATATACTCTTTTTTCTACTTTTTTATTGAGGTGCTATTCTTACTGTTTGATGACTATTATTTATCAAAAGATCTTAATTAAGTCTACTTTTATTTATGCGCTTCTTCTCTATAAATCTCTTTTTGCCTTTTGACAAATATTTATATTTTTAAAAGCACTGACACTATTCTTGCTTGCATAATTACAGTACCTTTGTCTATTTAAAGTATCAGGTATTATTAATAAAGGCAATATCAAAACTTATTCCTCGAATTTTCAAATCAAAGCCATCTTTTTTCATAGTTAAGTGAATCAAAATTCTTAAAAATTATAAGAATACTCATAGATTAAGCAAAATAGAGCTAAAATAGCTACCTGCAAAGAGGCTAAGGAATTTATTATCAAACCATAATTTAAACTCATGAGTCTCAATGCAATTAAATGGATCAATCTTGCTTTTGTAATATATATAGAAGATTCGTAAATTCTTTCTTCATATTTAGCTCAATATTTTGTTAAAATTGTTACTTAAAAATCTTAAAATAAATTTCTTCATTCAAAATAACAAAAAATGATCATTTAATTCTTTGAAAACGAAATAATTTTACTTTTTGTTTAAACTTAAATTATTTAACATAAAATAGTAGAAAAATTCTTTGGAAATAGAGGAATTTTCAGAATAGCACAATAGACAAGAATATGCTCATAAAGTCATTTTGCAATTTTTGGAGGCATAAATATAAAATTCGAATAGCGGGGTGAAAGAGATTTCTAATAAATTATATTTCTCTCATTTAACTTATCTATATGAAGTTATCAACAACCCTACTAAAGTTCTTGTTAACATTCAAAAGATGTCCATTAAATATTTTTGTGAAAGGAACAACGTTAGTTTGATTGATTTATTCTACTTTTAACAGCTGAAGTTACAAATATTGCAAGATTATAAAATACATTTGTTTGACTCAAACATTGAAAATTAAAAGCTAAATATGATGGAGGTTATTCTTTTTGATGATAAAATTAACATTTGTAAAGATAAGCTCAGGATGATTTTATTTGAAATCGGACATTTCTATGATTTTTTAAGTGGAAATTTTATCAATTTATTTTAAATACAAAAACTATCTCTCCCTTTGATAAATTTGAATGAAGAGTTAGAATAAAAATTGATTGAATTATTTTAAATTCATCCACAAGACATAGACTTATAATATCTAACAAGCATTTACATCCAACTAATAGATTTCTAAAATAGAAGAGTAAAAGAGTTTCAAAAAGCTGCAGTTGATCTTTCATTACACAAAAGTGGTAAATATTAAAGAATAAATGAAATAAGCTAGAATTCAGAAAAATAATGCGTTATTTTTGCTTCGTTGATAGAAAATGAGTTTTTAGTGAAAAAAACTTCTAACCTTTTTGAGAAAATATTTGGTTATAGCTAAGATTTTATATATGGAAAATAACTTAATATTCTAATTCCAAATATGCTTAAAAGACATCACAATCAAATGATTTAGTCGTTTATTGATGAACAATCTATGGAAATCATTAATTAAGGTATTATTTTATAATATCATTCAATTTTATTAATTTCTCTTATTTAAGTAATTATTGCAATGGCTTCCGCTAAAAAAGTGTCAGCTTTTTATATTTACTTAAATAATTAAAAACCACAATACCAAATATTTTACTCTTTGCAGCTTATTAACCGGGATTCCTAAACCCTTTTTATATTTTCATAATAAATTTGATTTTCTTAATGAATAATAATCAATCACTCATAAAATTAAATATCTTTTCAATCATCAATTATTTTTCAAGTCTTAATTTATTGAATTTAACAAAAAAGGAGAAAGACATTTGTTTGGTTTGGATAAAAAAGGATTTATTTTTCCTATGAGCTTGAGAATTAAATTACAAGTTTTTGAAAATGATTTAGGAGTATGTGCTCTCGTTTAGAAAAAGAAATAACCATTTTCTTACATATTTTTTCAAAATGATGGAACAATTACTGATTTATCAAAAAAAATTTACTTTGATATATTTAAGAATTTGGGTTTTAAAAATGGTAATTCATTTTACAAAATTTAAACATTTTTAATTAAATAATTAAATAAATAAGTAAATAAGTAATTAATTTTTTATTAAACAGGGTAGCAATTAAACATTTTTGAGATGATTCCTTCATTCAAGGAAGTTTTTAAGAATTAATAATTAAATAAGTACTTCAGTAGCATTTTGGTAGTTAAAGAACCAATATAAGTTAGTTAAAGCAAATAAATTAATAATGAAAAATTACTTTTATCACCAAACAATAATTATAATTTGCATTATCAAGGCCATGAAGTTTTTTAGATTGAATACAGATTTTTATAGCATTCTACAAAGAATAAATTAGATATTAACTACTTAGAAATAGATTTTTACTAAAAAGAAACAAATATAATTAAGAGAAATTTTATCATAGATCAAGTGAGTAAGTAAAAATCCAGGAAAGACTCTTAAAGCTTTGTAAAAGCTGATAGTTAACAAAATTCAGATTTATTAAATTCCTTTTAACATCAATATGTTTCTACAAGGGAGTTTTCACAAGTCTTTGAAAATTTAGATTATAATTCAATTAGAAATAAAGATGATCTAAAAAGTGCCTAATTGAGCTTTTAAAAATGGTAAACAATAGAAAAAAGCAAACATAATCAAGTAGAATTTACTCCAAACTAATATGAAACCTACAAATTATAATAATAAAATAATATCTTAACATAATCAAAATAATGTCAAGATTTATAAATTAATTTAAAAATGTCTGAAAATTAATCTCCCAACAACTATCCAAAAAGTTTAGAATCAAAATACTCTAATTAAAATGGGTTATACGATATTAACAATAACAACCAAGATTTTTAAATTTAAACTTTATTTTCTCCAAATAAAATGACAACACAGTAATTTGAATAAGTTGAAACAATTTTATCTCCAACTGCTGCTTTTAACTAAGAAAAACAGCTAATTCTTGCTAATTAATCATGCGAATATTAGAACTTTGTTCTTTTACATAAACCAATTTCAATTAACTGCAATAATTTACAAGAAATATCGTTAAACTATACTACTTCTTAGCAGCAGTTAAATTATTAGCAGAGTAGAAACTTTATAAGATAAAATTAATTTAATAATCTAAAATAAATAAGCTATTTAGATAATCTCTGTTTGGAGGAGCAAAATTACAGTTAAGATTTCCCATAACCAAATAAAGAGCCTAGAAGCATTAACTTCATAGATAAAGATGATATTAAGCAAGAGTAAAAAAATGAGATAGCGAGTGTAAATTCTAGCAATTACAGCACAGAAGAACTTATGAAAAGAAAAATGATAAAAAGAATTAAATAGAAAGGATTTACAAAAGGATTAAATTTAATGGCCTTCACAGGAATTGCAGCATTTTTCATCCTTGGTGCTGTATCGCTAATAATTTACATTGATAATATTATTAGCTTAAATTCATTTATCAATTCTTTTTTGAAAATCGATGATGCCCAGTATTGTTTTATAGATATTATGAGCATTGTGGCACTTAATATTTATTAAGGTTTTTTGGGAGAAAGCTAATCTTTTATCATAGACAGCATAGACCTTTAAAATTAAGAGATCATATAAACTGGTTATCAACAGTATGCTGTATTGCAAGACTACAATTCCAATCTGTAAAAGCTTGTTTTAGGTAATGAAAGCGGTGAATAGCTATATGAACTGTAAAATAAACTATTCTAAGTTTAAATTTATGCTTCTGGATTCTACAACAATGCTGAAGTTAAAAAAAATTCAACAACTACTTTTGAATAAAGCTTACAGTACACCTTGATGCAGTATTTCTACGAAATAACATTTTATATTCTTCATTATGAAGATCAGTAAGAAGATTTTATTTGGGGAAATATCTTTAATTTCAAGGAAAGAATGAAAGATTTACAACTAGTTGTAGAAAATTATGCAAAAGAGCAATTCAATAATATGAATTTGTAGTAGATTTATGCAATTATATTATTTTCAATAATAAGCGCTGTGCTTGTGTTTTCAGTTTTACCTCTAAATGTTTACATTCAAGTGCAAAAAGAGAAAATTTTGAAGCTTTTTGGTACTTTTTCTCCTTCAACTATTGAGTTTCAAATCAAGCAAATCGAGCTTGGTATTCAGAAAGTAGATCAAATGAAAAGTTTAGATTAAACATGCAATAATAGCTTACACTCAAATAAATAATCTTCAAATAAAAAAAAGAAAGAGCAACTAAGAAATCTAAATTTTTATTCAGATTTACAGAGTCCAGAAGATTAAAAATATGCATATAAATTAGAAAATTAAGCTCCAAGATATATTTAGAGATAGCAAGATAAGCGCAATAGATAAATAGCATCATTTAGTAATATACCGAAATTCAGTTTTTATTTGTTTTTTTTAGGAGTAATTACAACCGCTGTACTTCTTGTAATGCCCGTTTTGAACATAGTTTAATTTACCCCTTTTGAAACTGAATCTAAAGCTACTCTGTTAGATAGAATCTCTTTAATTGATGTATTCTCTCTAATTATAGAAAACTAATCACCTAACATGGAATAAGTTTATCTAATGTGGGCAGGCTACTCTCCATAAACATCATATTACTTTGGTTATCTGCAAAAACTCTAAATATAAAATTAGAGTGTCTTTAAGCAACTATAAAGCTTAACTTTTGATCTAGGTGTGAAAAGATTTAATTAAGGTCTATTTGAAGATTTTTATTAGAATCTTTTAAATTAAAATGCGTGCTAAGTGAGATAAAATTATCCTTCTTATTTCAACACGAATGTAACTGAACAATAATGTAACAAAATATTTAATGGAATATTACAAAGAGGTTTGATATTCTCAATTTAAAAAATATTTTAAACATTTGAAGAAGTGTTCAACATATACTAAATTCAAGATTTAAATGAACTCATTGATGAATTCGTAGAATTGCAAAATTCTTTTTCATTCATCGAGTTTAAACTGCTTATCCAGATAGTTTCAGAGATTGTCAATGGGATAAGGTAATACTAAAATGATCAATTATAATAATATGCAAGCTATTTGAAATAAAGCCTGCAATCTTTATTGACCATTCAATTAATAATTATCTGCCTTGTATTTTTGATAGGATGGGTATATCTCTTTTACTGGTTTAGAAATTAGCTCTAAAATACCACTAAAATTTTTACACTATTTCATATAAATCTGCTGTATGAAAATGATTTTATACAATAATACTTTAGATAGATACATTACAAACGTAGCGAATGAAAGAACCAATTTAAATATAAACAATAATTAAAAAATTTGATATCATTATACAAAGATTATATTTTTTTAAATTATAAATTTATTTATACATAAAAATGTATTATTGTGTTGAGTCAGCTAAGGTTTAACTTATGCAAAAGAGAGAGTTAATATTTATATTCTATACAATTTTTGATTATTAACTTATATATGGTTCTTACAATAATTATTGCTTATATTATTTTTATCTATTGATATGATAGTAAAAACTAAATAAACTCTTATGAATACAAAATTTGCAATAAATTTTAAAGATAAAATAATATTTTATATTTTAAGCTCTAAATATTGCATATAATTAATAAATACTAATATATTTTTATGATTATCATAATTTTTTTAATTTATCATGTTTCTGTCTGTAACTTCTTATTTCGCGAATACTTCTATTTCAAGCATGTAAGAATAAACAATAAAATCATATTTATAATATTTATTTCTTAAGTATTCAATTTTTTAAATGTTGAAACGCATCATAGATAATTATAAAATATTGATTTATCTATTATATTATAAAAATACTAACTGATTACACTTTAAAAAAATGAATTTTCTTTGCGTTATGATAATTAAATAAATATCTTTTAAAGAGTAAATTAAATTTTATTCTCGCAAAATAAATATCTAATAGTCCATATTTTTTTGGGGGGTATTCTCTTAGTTTTGATACAATTAAGATATAAATAAACACATTTGTTTTTTAATTTGGATGACTAAAAATTTATTACTTAAGGTCTATAAAAAAAACAAGATTATGCTGTTTAATATTTTAATTAATTAATCATCTTAATTGGTATTTCTTTTTTTATTGACAAATATAGCAGTTTACATAATTAGTAAATAAAATTATGTTAAAGCATATTTTAATTAAATGTTATAATAAGATTAAATATTTCAAGCATTGATTTTATTGCAAATAAGTAAAATCATTTATAATTTAATAATATGTTGATATTATTTAAAAAAAAATAGTTTAAAATTAATATTTTTACATTTAAAAATAATTTTGCTTAAAATCAAAGAGCAAGTTAATATTCAATTTACATTTTTTAATTTTGTTATTGATAAACAAGCATATCTATTAAAATAAGGATAACTTATAGTCTACATTTTCATAAAATAAAATATTAGCCATAATAAATTTTGTTTCTCTAATATAAAAACTCATCTATTCAGTAGATTTAATAAAGATAAATTTTAAATAAAAAAAATAAAGAGATACCCAAACAGATAAATAAATAAAATGAGTCATATGAAGGTGAAGTAGTCTGTCTAAAATAATTCATAAATAAAACCATGCCTTAATAGCTCTCAACTCAAATAATTTTATTTTAACTAAATGGTTACATTAATCTACCCAATAAATTTGACTAAGAATATATCAGTTTTAATTATTATAATTAAATGCCTTACTATACTTTCTTTTTTATTAAAAAATGATAGTAATAACTAGTTATAATAATTAAACGCTACAAGTAGAGTCTATGATATTTCACACTTTATTTAATATCTTTAGATTCTCCCATTGATGAAAGACTATATTCCATAGCTCGATAATTAAATATCATTTTTAATTATTTCTTTAATCTCAAATAGCTTCTTTATCCTAAGCTTGGTATTTGTATATGCTTTTAGAAAATAGAATCTCATCAAATATTGTTAAATATTTTTCTAAATTTATACAACAATATACAACAAATGGCCGTTTTATGTATTTTTAAACGTATCTTTAAACATACTATCGAATGAATAATATTTAGCTACTAAGATATTTTTATCCTATTTAAATATTTTTTTAACTTTAGCAGTAGGTAATAATCAATTTATTTATATATTAAAAAATTAATTTCATAAATTTATTTAATTTCAGTCCAAAATAGCTTCTCTTGGATAAACAGAAGAATTATAAGAATTAAAAACTATCATTAAATTAAATTATTTATTTATTTTTTATTGAAAAATATTTATTTTAAAGAAATAATCTAATTTTTAATATCATATAGGTTATTTTTTAGAAATGCATAATTTCAGCTTCTCTTTTTAGGAATCAAAGAATTACTTAGCGCAAAGATCGAGCAACAAAATATTATTCTTAGTATTTTTTAGGGCTGTTTTAATATATCTATATTAATTTTAAGATCATGAAATAGTTATTATTTACTCTTTCTGCTATTTTTCGGTTGAAGTTACATTCTTACTACTAGATGACTTCTACTTATCAACAAGCATTAATCTAATCTACTTTTATCTATGTGCTGCTTCTCTTTAAATTTCTTTTTGCTTCTTAATAGAGATGTATGTTTTTAAAGGTTATGACATTATTCTTGCTTGCATGGTTACAGTACCTCTATCTATTCAAGTCATTACAAACTACAAATAAATGTAAAATCTAAGTTTATTACTTGAGTTTTCAAATAGAAATGATCTTTTATAATAGGAAGAGTCTAAATTCTTAAAAATTATAAGAATACTACTTGAATAGGCAAGACTAAGCTAAAATAGCTACTTTTTAAAAGGATAAGGAATTAACTATGAAATAATAAGTCATTTTAATCAAAACAAATGCTCTAAAAATCTAAAATATTGTTTTTGTCATAAATTCAAAAAACCTGTAAAATAATTTTTAATTCGGAAATTCTTTCTTACATAATTAGAAATTTTATTAATTAAACAAATTTTGTTTGGAGCCAATTTTATAAATTATTGATTTAAATCATAGTTTTAAATATTTTAAATTATTTTTTAATAATTAAATTAATTGAGCTTTATAAAAATAAAGGAAAATAAAGATTCATTACAAATCTAAGAATTGCCTGAATAACATTTTAGGTAAGAATATGTTCAGTTGGTCATATTGTAACTTCTAGAAGATTATATCGAAATCATTCAAATAAATTAATAGAGCTAGAGGAGTTCTTTAAATTTAAAACTATCATATTTGAATTATATTTATGAAATAATAAATAATCCCACTCAAGTTCTAGTATAACTTTAAAAAATATCAGTAAAATATGCAAATAAAATGAATTTATTTGATTAATTTTACTTTGAGCAGGTGAAGTTATAAATTTTAAAAGACTACTAAATCAAGCTATTTGACTCTAATATTGAAAACTAAAAACTGAAAATGATGGAAATTATTCTATTTGATAGCAAAATAAATATTTACAAAGAAAAATTGAGTTCTATTTTATTTCAAATAGGACATTTCTATGATTTTTTAAATGGAAATAGCATATCATTGTAATAATTAGAAAAAATATCCCTCCCTTTAATAAATCTAAATGAAAATCTAGAATAAAATATTGTAGAGCTTTTTTAAATTAATCCTACAAATTTCGACCTATAATATCTTACTAGTATTTATATTTAACTAATTGATTTCTAAAATAGAAGTATAAAAGAATTTTAGAATGCCGCCTTCAATCTTTCAAAATAAAAAAGCTAAAATTAGAGTAAATTAGCTGAAATAAACTAATTCTCAGAAAATTCATGTGTGATATACACATCGTTAATAGAAAAAGAGTTTTTGATTAAAAACGTTTCAAATTAATTTGATAAAATTTTTGGCTACACTTCTGAGTTCATTCAAGGAAAGTAGATTAATATTTTAATTCCAAATCTGATTAAAAGTTAACACAACTAAATGATATAAATGTTTATTGATTAGTCATCTATGGATATTGTCTGCTAAGGTATAAATTATTATTTCCTTTTAATTTAAGCTCTTAAAAACGGAGTTTTCAAGACTTTTCTTATTGAAAATTAAATTATTTAAATAAAAAGTACCAATAAAAATTTTTTTAAAGTGAATTTAAATTATTTAAAGAATTTGATTTAACATATGTTTAATTTGTTGATTGAATATTTGCTCTTATAATTTTTTTAATGATTAATAAAAAATGTATAATATAAAGGAGATAGAATTCTATTTGGTTTGGATTAAAATGGATTTATTTTTCATATTAGTTTGAGAATGAAAATACAAGCTTCTGAAAACGATTTAGGAGTCTGTGCTCTCGTTTAGAAAAAGAAATAAATTTATTCTTACATATTTTTTGAAAATGAAGGAACAATCACTGATTTTTCAAAAAAAATATTTCAAGACATTTATTCATCTCATGGACTAAATAGATGTAAAATATTTATATTATATTTAAAAAAATAAATTAATTTAATATAGAATAATAGTTAAATATTTTTGAGTTGATTCCTTCTCTTTAGGAAATGATGAAAAACTTATAATTTAATATGGTTTTCAGCAGTGTCTTAGTAATAAAAGAATAATATTTGAACATAAGTTCAAATAACGAAAATTACTCTCAATCACTAAAATAAATTAATAATTTATATACAGAGAATGATGAAGTCTTTCTAATATAATTTAAATTGTTTAGCCATAAAACAAAAAATAACATTGATACTAACTATATTGAAATATATTTTTGCTAAAAAGAATTAAACCAATTTAAAAAATCAATTTTAATAGATCAGCTAAATAAACAAAAAATATAAAGATAATCATTGATGTATCAAAAGCAAGAAAGCTTATAAACTCTAGACTTTACTAATTCTTAGTAACAGTAGCTTTTTTCTACTCGAGATTTTTCAAATGTTTTCTAAAATTCAGATTAGAATACAAATAAAGAAGATACTAAAAATTAACAAAATAATTATTTAAAATTATAAAAAAAAAGTGGTGATGTTGAATAAGCTCTAAATTAAAATGAATTTAATTAATTTCAATTTTTAAGTAATGACAAGTTGCATTTTAAGAAATATAAGGATCAAATAATAATCAAAAATGATGAAAATACAAATATTCACCAAAGAAGCTACGAATAACAATAGGTTTATTAAAATGGAAATTATGATCAATAAGATCAAGGATTTTAAGTTTCTATGATAAACTCTCCAAACAAAATGTTGACAAATACAGTGGAAAATACAGAAATAATTTTATCTCCATTATGCTCTTAAAGATAAAATTAATTATTTCTTATCAATCAATCAAATGAATGTTAAAATTTCAATCAATTAAAAGAAAATTAAAAATTTTAACCTGAACAAAATTAACAAAATAGTAACAATTTACAAGAAATATCTTTATAAAACATATCTTTGTACTAATATTTGAATAAGCAACACAGTTAAAATAAAATTTAAGTTCATTACTAAAATAATCTGAAATAAAATAGCTTGATAAAAAATAATTATTATGAAGAAAAATATGCTAGCTAAGACTTAACACCAGCTATCAGAAGAAAATCTTAGAGTTTAAACTTTAAAGAATAAGAAGATTTCATGTAAGATTAAAAGAATGAAATAGCAAGTGCAAACTCTAGTAAGTAGAGAACTGAACAAATGATGAAAAGGAAAATGATAAAGACAATAAAAAAGGAAAATTGTTATAATGGAATATTTCTTATGGTTTTCACAGGGATTTTAGCATTTATTATTCTAAGTATTGTATCTTTAGTTATCTATTATGAGAATTTAAATCACTTAGATTCATTTGTTCAATCGTTTCTAAAAATTGACAATGCTATCTATTGTTTCATTGACATAATGAAGCTTATTGCACTCAAAAACTACTAAAGCATAATAGGGGGAGGTTATTCTTTCATTATTGAGAATTCAGATCTTAAAAGGTAAGAGTTTTAACAAACTGGTTATTAGCAATAAATCACATTAAATGATTATAGTGTTAATTTTTAAAATCTTATTTTGGATAATGATAGCACAAATTAGCTTAGTTACTTATAAAATAAATTATTTTAAGTTCAAACTTACTCTGAGGGATTTTATCTTCATGCTCAAGATGAAAAAAACACTACCAATACTTTTTAAAAGAGTCTATAATTTACTTTGATGTAGTATTATTATGAAATAACATAATACTATCTTAAAACTGAGGAACAGTAAGAAGATTTTATTTGGGGTAACATCTTTAATTTCAAACAAAGGATGAAAGATTTGTAGTTGATTGTAGAAAGTTATGCGAAAGATTAACTTGACTAAATGAGCTTACACCAAATATCAGAACTTATTTTATTTATATCTATCAGTACATTAATAGTATTTTCGGTTCTTCCTCTATATGCTATAATATAAATTTAAAAGGAAAAGGTTTTAAAGCTCTTCGGTACATTTTAACCTTCTACAATAGAATTTTAAATAAAATAAATCGAACTTGGTCTTCTTAAAATCGAGTAAATTAACATCTTAGAATAAACTAATAATAGTAGATACACTAATGCGAGATCCATTACTTAAAAAAAATATGTTAAGCAAACAAGGGATAACTTCTAATTTAAATAGTAGGAAAATGAATAAAAATATGAAAATAAATGCAATTTACAAATTCCTCTCTTTATTCAAAGATAGAAAGATAAAAGAAATAGATAGATAGCATCTTTTAGCAATATACCAAAATTTAATTTTATTTTATTTTTCTTAGGAATTATTGTAGTAGCTCTCCTTCTACTCATACCTATTATAAACAAAACTCTATTCAATCCTTTTGAAACAGAATCAAAAGCTATTCTATAAGATATAATTTCTTTACTAGATGTTTTCTCGTTAATAATCGAAAACTAAGCTCCTCAGATAGAGCAAACATTAGTAATAGGTATTGGTACACCTCCTCAAAATTCTAAATATAATAATTATCTGTAGTAACTCTAAGATGAGAATAAGCAAGTCTTTTAATACCTTCAAAATTTAACTACTAACTTAGGAGTTCAACGAAAAAATTAAGGTTTGTTCAGCGACTTTTATTAGAACTTGCTAAATTAAAATGTTTGCTAAGTGAGATAAAATTATCCTTAATATTTTAACTCAAATATAACTGAATCCCGATGTAATAAATTATTTAATGGAATATTACAAAAAGGTTTGATTATCTCAATCTAATAAGTCTTTTAAACATTGTAGGAAATATATCAAATTTATTAAATCGAAGATATTAATGAACTTACCCTTTAATTTATCAAATTACAAAGCTCTTATTCATTTATAGAATGTTAGCAGCTAATTTAAGTAATATCAGAAGTTGTAAATGCAATAAGGCAGTACTAAAATGAAGAGTTGCAATAATATGAAAACATTTTGAAGCATAATTTACTTTACTTATTTATTTCTCAATAAGTATTAATTTGCGCAGTATTTTTGATAGGTTGGTTGTACCTCTTTTGTTGGTTTAGAAAACAACTTCAAAGTGCAACTAAAATATTTACATTATTTCATATTAATCTTCTTTATGAAAATGATTTTATCTAAACATATTTTAGAAAGATATCGTAGAAACGTAAGTAAGCATGATTAAAACTGTTTTGAAAGAAGATTTAATAAATCTATAAAAGAGAAATATACAATTAAATAATGTTCAGAAAATAAATAGTACATCATTCATAAAAATAATTTTTATTTATTAGCATATTGTGTATGTAGAATATTTATTTGTTAAATTTTTTTATATTTATTTTTTCTAATAATATAGCTATATTATAATTAAATAAATTATATAACATTATAAAACTTATAATTAAGTATTTCTGATATCATTTATATATGCAAGTATATTCTATACTATTCTATACCAATTTAATTTCTACTTTTTAAATATTGAAGAAAATAGTATAAGTTTGTTTATTTATTAGTTAGTTAGAAGGAAAAATGAAGAAAACGTACGAAACAATAATAAACCTATAATTATTAAATCAAAATGCTTAAAATGAAAAAAAAGATGAATATGTTTAAATATTAGTAAAAATATTAAGAGGAATGTTTCTTAAAAAAATTTAACTTGATAAAATAAACTTGAGATAAAATATGTGGAGGCTGATTCATTTTGCAACAGTTAACTAAATCAAATATAAGAAAATTTCAAAGACTATAAATTAAATTTTTTATGCATTCAAGTAAAATTAAAGATTTACTAATATGCAGATATATAAATCATTAAATTTAGAGGAATCAATCTTTCATTTTAGACAGCAAAGTACTTTAAAAATAAGAGAACATATAATCTGTTTATCAAAATTATGTATTATTGTAAGACTACAAACAATACCAATATATAGAGCTTGTTTTAGGTAATAAAAGAGGTGAATAGCTTTATAAATTGTAAAATAAACAATAATATATTATATATAGTTTAATTTATGAGTCTGGTTCTCATTAAAATGGAAAAAAGCACTTCAATAATATGAATTTGTAGTATATTGATGCTATCCTATTGTTTTCAATAATTGGAGCTATTCTTGTATTTTAGTATTATCTCTAAATATATACTTTCAAGTGTAAAAAAAAGGGAAAATTTTAAAGCTTTTTGGTTTTTTTCTGATAATTATCGAATTTCAAATCAAGCAAATAGAGCTTGGTATTCAAAAAGTAAATCAAATTAAAAGTTTAGATTATACATAGAGCAATAGCATACGCTCAAATAAACAATATTCATGAAAAAATATGAAAAGAAAAACCTTGAAATTTAAATTTAAATTCATCAGATCTAGAGAGTCCGTCCATATTTCTAAATATTCATTTAAATTAAACAAATAATTAAGTTCCAAGACAATATATATTTAGAGATAAAATAATAAATGCAATAGATAAATCGCATCTTTTAGCATCATATCGAAATTCAGTTTTAATTTGTTTATATTTGAATAACTTACAAATGTTCTGCTTCTTATCATGCCTGTTTTAAACATAGTTTCCTTTATCCCTTTTAAAACCGAATTTAAAGTTATTCCGTTAGATATAATTTCTTGAATTGATGTATTCTCTTTAATTTTTTAAAACTAATCACTTAACTTGGAATAAATTAATCAAATGCGGGCACACTTACCACATAAACATCTTATTATTATGGTAACTGCAAAAGCTCTAAAAATAAAATTAGAGTCTTTAAACAACTATAAAGCTTAACTGTCGACTAAAGAGGGAAAAGATTTAATTAAGATGTTTTTGAGTATTTTTTTTGAATCTATTAAATTAAAATTCATGCTAAGTGAGATAAAATTATCGTTCTTATTTGAACATGAATATAAATGAATAATAACACAATACTTAATGGAATAATACAAAGATGTTTATTATTATGAATTTAAAAAGTCTTTTAAAAATTTGTGGAAATATAATCCATATATTAAATTCAAGATTTAAATGAATGAACTTATTGATGAATATGTAGAAATACAAAATTTTTATTAATTCATCTAGTTTAAACTGCGTATCCAGGTGTTTTCAGAGATTTTAAATGTGATATGATATTTCCAGATAGATCAATTGTATATGTTAATATTCAAACAATTTAAATAAAGTTAACAATTCTTATTGATCATTCAATTAATAATTACCTGCCTTGTATATTTATATCTCATTTACTGGCTTAGAAATTAAATCTAAAATGCCATTAAAATGTTTACACTATTTCATATAAATCCTCA
This sequence comes from Tetrahymena malaccensis 436, assembly GCA_000231845.2. Taxonomy (NCBI): domain Eukaryota; phylum Ciliophora; class Oligohymenophorea; order Hymenostomatida; family Tetrahymenidae; genus Tetrahymena; species Tetrahymena malaccensis. The sequence continues at coordinate 63,309 of JH720174.1, read as the reverse complement.
TATGAAAACTATTATATTCAATAATACTTTAACTTGATAAATAATAAAAGTAGTGGATGAAAGAATAAATTTAATTATAGAATAATAATTTAAAATAATCAATATCTTTAATATTAAGAAAATACAATATCTTTTTTTAATTACAAATTTTTTAGACGTATGATTTTATTTAATTTAAAACCAGCAAAGGCTTAACCTATATAAAAGATCAGTTTTGAATATGAATTAATATAGGTTACTTTCTACAATCGCTAATTATATTAATTTTATTTCTTGATATAAGCAGATAGGGTTCTTATGAAAACTAAATTTGCAATTAATTCTTAATGCATAAATAAAAGCATTATCTGAAAATTAAATACTATATAATAAAGAGCATTAAAAAAATAATTTTATCTTTATGATTACTTTTTATATATACAATCTCCCTGCAACTTCTTCTGTTTAGGTTTCTTCTTCTAAATGTTCAATTTTCAATATTAAATGCCCTATGATTATTGGCAAAATTTTGATTTCTCAATAAAACAGTGAGAAAACTAATAAATTACACTTAAAAAATAGAGTTTTTTTTGGGTTTATTATAATCAAATAAATTTCTTTTAAAGAGTAAACTCAATCTTATTCGTGCAGATTAGAAATCTAAATGCTTTTTGTTCTTGTGTTTTTTCTTAGTTTCTTAAGAATTAATTTATAAACAAATTTGTTTTTAATTTTGATTCAGTAAATTTTGAAGGTCTATAAAAAAAACATTGGTGATTTGAATGATATTAACATTTAATAATATAGATTGGGATTTCTTTTTTCATTTCAAATAAATCAGTTTACTTAAATTATAAAAGTAATTCCAAGTGTAGGAATATTTTAATTAAATTCTCTTTTGCTAATGATTGAAGATTACTAAATGTTATTTTTGTTTAAGTAAGTAATCTCCTTTGTGATTCAGTTATATGCTGAGATTATTTTTTACAAAAATACTTTAAAATTTATATTTTTATATTTAGATGCAAAATTGCTCAATACCTAAGAACAAATTAATATTAAACTTGCATATTTTAATGTTGTTATAGATAAGCAGACATATTTATTAAAATAATCAAAATATAGTCAGTCGTCTACACTTTCAAAATCAAAATTAACTAAAAGAAAATAAATTAGTTATAAAAAACTTTTCATTCTTTATACACAAACTCATTATATAAGTAAATTTAATTTTAATCATCAGATAAGTTTTAATTCAAAAAAATAAACAATAATTAAGCTGAAAAATAAAATAAAATGAGACATATCAAGGTGAACTAATCAGTCTAAAAAGATTCAAAATTAAAATCATGTTTTGATAAATTTCAATTCAAATAATTTTACTTTAACTAAATGGTTACATTAATCCATCCAATTAACTTGGCTAAGAATATATCAGTCTTGATTGTTATAATTAGCAGCCTCACTATACTTTCGTTTGCATTAAAAAACGATAGTATAAACTAGTTATAATAATTAAGAACTACAAGTAGAGTCTATGATATTTCAAACTTTATTTAATATCTTTAGATTCTACCATTGATAAAAGATTAATTTGCTCCATAACTCTATTATAAAATTTCATTTTTTGCTGTTTCGTTAGCTTTAAATAGCTTCTTTATCCTATGTTTAGCCCTTGCGTATGCTCTTAGAAATTATAATCTCATAAAATATTTTGAAATAATTTTCTAAATATTTACAACTATCTACAATAAATGGCCAATCTATGTATTTTTAAACGTATCTTTAAACATAATATAAGAGAATAGTGATGAATAATAATTAGCAACGATACTATTATCCTATTTAAATATTATTTTAACCTTAGCCATAGGTAATCAAAAAAACTTATTAAAAGATTATTTTCTTAATTTTTTATTGATTTCATTCCATTAAATAATTGGAAATATCTTATTTTTTTCTTAAATCTAAGAATGATAATAATCAAAATGTCTCTCTATTTTTATTTATTTACCCATTTATTATTTAAAGAATATTGAAAATCTTCATTAAAAAGCAGAAAATATAATGCTAATTTTTTGTAATATATATAGGTTATTTTATAGAAATGCATAATTTTAGCCTCTCATTTCAAGAATCACACAATTATTTAGCACAACGTCCTAGCAAGACAACATAATTCTTATTATTTTTGAGGGTAGTTTTAATATATCTATATTAATTCTAAAGCCATGAAATAGTTATTATTTACTCTTTCTGCTATTTTTTGGTTGAAGTTACATTCTTATTACTAGATGACTACTACTTATCAAAAAGCATAAATCTAATCTATTTTTATTTATGTGCTGCTTCTCTTTAAATTTCTTTTTGCATTTTAATAGAGATGTATGTTTTTAAAGGTTATGATATTATTCTTGCTTGTATAGTTACAGTACCTTTATCTATTTAAATCATTAAAAACTACAAAGAAATGTAAAATCTAAGTCTTTTTCATGAATTTTCAAATGCAAGCGATCTTTTGCAGTACAAAGACTCTAAATTCTTAAAAATGATAAGAATGCTTCTTGATTAAGCAAAACTAAGCTAAAATAGCTACTTGCTAAAAGGATAAGGAATTAACTATGAAATTATAATTAAAATTCATGAGAATCAATGCGCTAAAAATAAAAAATATTGTTTTTGTCATCACTTCAAAAGATTTGTAAAATTTTTTATAATTCTGATTAATTATTCTAATTATATATTCACTCTTACATGTTTAGGAATTTTAATACTTTAAACAAATTTTTAAGGTATTAAAATTTTTATTGAAATTATTTTTTATGATGAATTATATTTGAGCTTAATATATAAATAAAAGGAAAAAAATGATTCATTACAAATCTAAGAATTGTCTGAATAACATTTCAGGTAAGAATTTGCTCAGTTGGTTATATTATAACTGCTAGAAGATTATATCCAAAATAGTCAAACAAACAGCTAGAGCTTGAAATACTTCTAATTAAAATTGTCATATTTGAATTATCTTTATGAAATAATCAATAATCCGACTAGAGTTCTAGTATAACTTTAAAAAATAGCAATAAGTTAATAAAATAAAACAAATAAAACTAATTTATTCGATTAGTTTTACTTTGAGCAGGTGAAGCTATAAATTTTAAAAGATTACTAAGTAAAGCTATTTGACTCTAATATAGAAAACCAAAAAATGAATATGATGGAAATAATTCTATTTGATGACAAAATAAATATATACAAAGAAAAATTGGGTTCTGTTTTATTTAGAATAGGTCATTTCTATGATTTTTTAAATGGAAACAAGATTTCATTGCAACAATTAGAAAAAATGTCTCACCCTTTAATAAATCTAAACTAAAATTTAGAATAGAGTATTGTAGAGCTGTTTTAGATTAACCCTACAAATTTTGATCTTTTATATCTAACTAGCATTTATATTTAACTCATTGATTTCTAAAATAGAAGAATTAAAGAATTTTAGAGTGCAGCCTTCCATCTCTAAAAATAGAAAAACTTAAAATAAATTAAATTAGGTGAAGTAGGCTAATTCTCAGAAAATTCATGTGCGCTATTCATATCTTTAACAGAAAAAGAGTTTTTGATTAAAAAGGTTTCAAACAAATTTGATAAAATTTTTGGCTACAGTCATGAGTTTATCCAAGGAAAAGAGCTAAATACTTTAATACCAAATTTGATCAAAAGGTAACACAACTAAATAGTGTAATCATTTATTGATGAATCATCTGTAGATATAATCTCCTAAGGTATTTATTATTTTTTTTTAAATAGATGGAGTGATTTTTCTTAATTTTTCATGTTGCAAGTTAAATTTAAAAAATAAAAGTAAAAAAAAATCAAAACATTTTTTTAAGAGCTTCTAAATTATTTAAATAAATTCAAATTTAATATATTTTAAACTGTTGATTGACATTTCGTTATTTTTTTAATAAAATTATTTTATTTATTAAAAAATTTATAAAATAAAGGAGAAAGAAGTCTATTTGGCTTAGATAGAAAAAATTTTATTTTTCCTATCAGTCTGAGAATGAAAATACAAGTTTTTGAAAATGATTTAGGAGTCTGCGCTCACATTAAGAAAAATAAATAAAGTTTTTCTTACATATTTTTTGAAAATGAAGGAATAATCACTGATTTTTCAAAAAGAATATTTCAAGACATATATTAATCTCTTGGAATTAAAAGATGTAAAATATTTATTTATGATTTTTTACAAATTATTTTCCAAATTACTTTCAAGAAATTAAAATATTTTTTTAATAAAACAGAACAATAGTTAAATATTTTTGAGTTAATTCCTTCTCTTTAGGAAATAATGAAAGCCTAGTAGTTTAACATGCATATCAGCAGTACCTTAGTTGTAAAAGAGTAATATGTTTCCTTAAATTAAAATAATGAAAATTATACTCAATTACCAAAATACATTAAAAATTTGTATACAAATAACGATGAAGTTTTTCAAATCTAATTTAAATTATTCAGCCATTAAACAAAAAACAATATTGATGTTAATTATATCGAAATTGACTTTTGCTAAAAAGAGTTAAACCAATTAAAAAAATAAACAGTCTTAGATCAGTTAAATAAATAAAAAATATAAAGAGGATAGTCTACATTTCAAAAATAAGAAAGCTAATAAACTGTAGAAGTTGCTTATTCTTTATAATAATAGTTTTTTTCTACTAGAGATTTTACAAATGTGTTTGAAAATTCAGATTAGAACAAATAAAAAGAAGACATTAAAAATTATCAAAACAATTTTTCAAAATAATAAACTTTTGAAAAAAGTAGTTAATTTGAATCAACTCTAAATAAAAACGATTTTAACTAATATCAATTTTAAAATTATGACAGCTTGAATCTTAAGCCCTTATAGGATCAAATAATAATCAATAACGATGAAAATACGAATATTTATCAAAGAAACTATCAATAAAAATAGGTCTGCTAAAATAGAAATTCTGATAAGTAAAATCAAGAATTATAGGTTTCCATGATAAATTCTCCAAACAAAATATTATCAAATACAGTTGAATATACAGAAATAATTTTATCTCCAGTCTTTTCTTTTAAAGAAAAACAATCATTTCTAATTAATCAATCTAATGATTATTAAAATTTAAAATTGTACCCTTAACAAATTTAACAAAATAGTAACAATTTACAGGAAACATCTTTAAAAAACATTTCCTCCTACTAATATTTGAATTAGTAACATAGTACAAGTAACATTTAACTGAATCATTATAACAGTATGAAATAAAATAGCTTGATAAAAAATAATTATTATGAAGAAAGATATGCTAGCTAAGACATATCAGCTATCAAAAGAGAATCCTAGAGTTTTAACTTTAAGGAATAAGAAGATTTAAAGCAAGAATAAAAAAATGAAATAGCCAGCGCAAACTCTAGTAAATACAGTACTGAAGAAATGATGAAAAAGAAGATGATTTAGAGAATTAAAAAGGAAGATTTTTATAATGGAATACAACTTATGGTTTTCACAGGAATTTCTGCATTTGTTATTCTATCTATTGTATCTTTTGTTGTCTATTATGAGAATATAAATAGTTTAGATTCATTTGTTTTATCCTTTCTAAAAATTGACGATGCTATCTATTGCTTTATTGATATAATGAAACTTTTATCACTCAATAACTACTACTGGATTACTGGAGGAGGGTTTCCTTTTATTATTGATAATATAAATCTATAAATAATAGAGCATATTTAAGCAGATTATTAGCAATAAATGGTATTGAATGACTATAGTACTAATTTATAAAAGCTTGTTTTGGATAACGACAGCACAGATTAGCTTAACGAATTATAAAATTAATTATTTGAAGTTCAAATTTATGCTCAGGGATTTTACGTTAATCCTGAAATTTAAAAAAACTTAACCACTACCTACTAATAGAGTCTATAATACACTTTGATGTAGTATTTCTATGAAATAAAATATTACTACATGAGTCCTGAGGAATAGTAAGAAGATTTTATTTGGGGAAACATATTTAATTTAAAACAAAGAATGAAAGATTTATAGTTGATAGTAGAAAACTATGCTAAAGACTAATTTGATAATATGAATATACATCAAGTATCTGCAATTATTTTATTTACATCTATCAGCACATTATTAGTATTTTCTGTTTTACCTCTTTACACAGTGATTTAATTTTACAAGGAAAAGGTATTGAAGCTATTTGGTACATTCTAACCTTCCACAATAGAATTTTAAATAAAGCAAATCGAACTTGGACTTCTTAAAATCGAGTAAATTAACATCTTAGAGCAAACCAATAACAGTAATTATACTACTAAAAGATCCATCAGTAAAAAAAAATAAATATTGCAGATAAGGGATTTAAACTTCTACTCTAATTAGTAGGAAGAGGAATAAAAATAATATGAAACTAAATAAAACTTAAAAATTCCTCTCTTTATTCAAAGATAAAAAGATAAACGAAATAGATAAATAGCATCCTTTAGCAATATATCAAAATTCAATTTCGTTTTATTTTTTTTAGGAATTATTACTGTAGCTATCCTCCTAGTCATACCTATTTTAAATCTTGTTATATTCAATCCTTTTGAAGCCGAATCAAATATTACACTATAAGATAGAATTTCCTTAATAGACATTTTCTCACTAATAAGCGAAAATTAATCACCTCAGATAGAGCAAGTATAAATAATAGCCATTGGCGCCTCTCCCCATAATTCTTACTTTAATACCTATATGCAAAACCTCTAAGATTAAAACAAAAAAATCTTTTAATAGCTTTAAAATTTAACATCTAACTTAGGAGTTGAAAGAAAAAATTAAGAATTATTCATTGACTTTTACTAGAATTTGTTAAATCAAAATGTATGCTAAGTGAGATAAAAATATCCATAATACTTTAACTCAAATATAACTGAATCACGATGCATAAAATTATTTAATGGTATATTAGAAAGAGGCTTGATATTCTCAATATAAAAAGCCTTTTAAACATTTTAAGAAATATATCAAATTTATTAAATAAAGGATGATGATGAACTTATAAATTAATTTATCGAATTACAGCACTCTTATTCATTCATAGAATTTAAACAGTTAATTTAAATAATATCAGAGGTTGTGAATGCTATAAGACAGTACTAAAATGAGCAGTTATAATAATACCAAAGCAATTTGAAGTAGAGTTTGCTTTACTTATTTATTATTCAATAAGTAGTTATTTGCCTAGTATTTTTGATAGGCTGGCAGTACCTCTTTTATTGGATTAGGAAATAACTTCAAAGTGCTACAAAAATATTTACATTATTTCATATTAATCTTCTTTATGAAAATGATTTTATCTAATAATATTTCAGAAAGATATCATAGAAGAGGATGTAGGTGTGAAAAAGTTGTTTTGAAAGACAAATGAATTAATGAATGAATGAACAAATCTATAAATCAGAAATATACTTATTAATAATTTTAACTTAAATACTAAATAAATACAATAAATATTCCATAATTGATTAAAATTAAAATTAATTTATTTGATTATCATAAATGAAGAATATATATTGGTTAAACTTTATATTTACTTATTTAAAGAAAATACATTTCAAACCATTTATCATTCAAATACATAGATTCAAAAGGTATACTGTCCCAGTTATTGGCTTCTCTAATATATAAAGTAAATTAAAATTGCAAAGCATCTTATTTATTTATTTATTTATTTATTTATTTATTTATTATTATTTAAAAGTAATTCAAATTTACAAATTATGTTTTAGTTTTTTAAAATTAACAATCAAAGTAATATGTTTATTTATATATGTATTAGATATTTAAAAATAAAATATTTAAATTATATTTAATGAGCACCAGCTAGCTACTTTATTTTAAAATTGTGTAATATGAATTTATTCAATAATAAACTAAATGCTCGCATTTTTAAATATTGAATTGTAAAATGCTAATTAATTATAAAATATTAATATATCAATTAAATAATGAGATAATCAACTTATTACATTTTTAAGATAGAGTTTTTTTGCTCTGAGATAGTTAATTAAATATCTTTTAAAAAGTAAATTCTATCCTATTCATACAAGAATTCGTATTACTTATATTTTTTGTTTTCTCTTTGTTTTGATACAATTAATAAATAAATAAAAAAATTTGTATTCTAATTTTGATTCAGTAAATTTATTATTGAAGGTATGTAAAAAGATCAAGAATATGATGATTTAAATTACATAATTTATGTATGATCTACTCAGAATTATTTTTTCTTTATAATTAAATATATGTGCTTACACTTAATTTGTAAAAGAAAAAGTGCAATATAGGAATATTTTAATTATTTTTATTTAATTACTAACATGGAAGATTTTCAATTTTTTTTTTTTAAACAAAAAAAGTAAAACCCTATATCATATAATAAAATTGTTTGGTAATTCCATAGGAAAATAGCTTAAATTGCTTGTTTTTATATTTAAACGCTATAAAAAACAATATCAAAGAGTAAAATATTACACGAATATTATTTTATAATGTTGTTGTTATTGATAAGCAAGCAAATATGATTGTTAAACAACGAAAATTAAGATCTAAATTTTCAAAAACAAATATGAATTATAAGAAAATAAATTAGTTATTTAAAACTTTTGTCTCTTAAAAACAAAAAAAAACCCAAATTACAAGTAAATTAATTCAAATCAATAAATAGCTTTAATTCAAAACTAAATGAAAAGATAGATAATTGATACATTTCTGAATAGATGATAAAATAAAATGAGTAATATCAAGTTGGAATAATCTGTTTGAAAAAATTCATAAATAAAATCATACCTTAAAAGTTCTACGCTCAAATAATTTTATTTTAACTAGAAGGTAAAATTAATTTACTCAATTAACTCGAATAAGAGTATATCAGCTTAGATCGTCATAATTAACAGCACCACTATACTTTATTTTGCATTAAAAAGTGATAGTGTTAATCAATTGCCACTTACTACATACAAATTAAGTAGGGTGTAGGACTTTTCAAATTTTATTTAGTAGCTTAAGATTCTACCATTAATAAAGGATTATTTTGCTCCATAGCTCTATCATAAAATATAATTGCATATTTTTTCATTAATCCTAAATAGTTTCTTTATCCTAAGTATTGTATTTGCATATGATTTTAGAAAATAGAATCTCATAAAATATTATAAAATACTTTTCAAAATTTATACAATAAACTAAAATAAGTGGCCTTTCTATTTATGTGTTTTTAAATGTATCTTTAAACGTACTGTCAGAAAAAAGTATCAAATAAACTTTAGCTACAATGTTCTTGTATTATTTAAATATTATTTTATCCTTAGCATTTGGTAATTAATATGCTTATTAGAAGATTTCTTTCTTAAATTTAAATAATTTTAGTCAATTGAATGTATAGATAGGAATATCTTTTTTGTCTTTGATTAAGTCTAAGAATAACTTTAATTATTAAATTTTTCTTTTAATTGAAGAATATTGAAATCTTCATTAAAAAACAGAGATAACATAATTTTTTATATGATTTTGAGTATTTTTTAGAAGCTCATAGTTTCAGCTACTCTATTTGAAAATCAAGCAATTACTTAACATAACGATCCAGCAAGAAAAAAAAATTCTTAATATTTTTGAGGGCTATGTTAATATATCTATATTATATATAGTAATTCCACACTTAAAATTCTAGCTGTAGTGGATTTGGCATAATTTATTTTTATATAATATTTTTCATATTTAAAGTTAATCTTAAAAGCAAAATTTAAAAAATTTTGAATCTAAAATTAGATTTTTGGGTTGCAATTTAAAATATTGTTTGCTAAAATTTTATTATTTTTAAAAAAATTCAAATTTATAATTCCAAAACAATTCAAAGCAAAAAAATAAATAAAATTTAATATTCGCCAATAACTTTATCTTAAATATACTTTAATATCAGTTTAATTGTCATTAAAATAAATTTTTAATTTTTAAAACATTCGATGGTAGATCCAAAGTTAATTGCAGGGTATTGATTTATCAATTAAATATTAGGAAAACTAACAATTATTTTTAAAAGATAGTATTTTTTCGCTCAAATTATTATTGAATATCTTTTAAAGAGTAAATCACACAAAAGAGAATTCGTATTGCTTATATTTTATTTTTATGTTTTCTCTTAGCTTTGGTGCAATTCATAAATAAATAAATTATTTTTTGATTTTGATACAGTTTTGTTATTATTGAAGGTCTATAAAAAAAAAAGCAAGATTATGACAATTTGATTGGTGTCATAAATTAATTATCTAGTTTGCGATTTCTTTTTCGTTAAAAATTTCTTATTACATAAATTATAAAACAAAAATGCAGAATAAAATCCTATTTAATTAACAATAAAGAATTTCAAATTTTGTTTTTATAAAATTTAAGTAATTTCCTACTTTCTTCATTAAATTTTATATTGAGATAATTTAATTAGAAAAAAACTTTAAATTATTGTTTTAAATTTAAATATAATTTTACTTCATATTAAAGGGTGAATTAATATTCAACTTCTAGTTTTTAATATAGTTTTTGTTATTATATTTATCATTAAAACGAAAATATATAGTCTACATCTTCAAAAAAAAATTAATTAAAAGAAAACAAATTATCCATAAAATTTTGTCTCACGATATCAAAAACTCACACATCTAATAAACAATTAATAGATAATTTATTCTTAGAAAAAAAAATAAAGAGTTAGACAAAAGATAAATAAATAAATAAGGAACAAGCATATAATTTAGCAAAATGAGAAATATGAAAGTGAATTAACCTGCCTTAAAAAATACATAAATATAATCATGCCTTAATAACTTTTAACTCAAATCATTTTACTTTAACTAGATGGTAAAATTAATTCGTCCAATCAACTTGGCTAAGAATATATCAGTCTTGATTGTCATAATTAACAGCCTCACTATACTTTCGTTTGCATTAAAAAACGATAATATAAACTAGTTATAATAATAAATAACTACTAAATCTAGTAGAGTATATGATATTTCAAATTTTATCTAATATCTTTAGATTCTACCATTGATAAAAGATTATTTTGCTCCATAACTCTATTATAAAATATTCTTTTTTGCTGTTTCTTTAATCTTAAATAGCCTATTTATCGTATGCTTAGCTTTTGCATATGCTTTTAGAAAATAGAATCTCATTAAATTTTATTAAATGTTTTTCTAAATTTATGCTACAATCTACAATAAATGGCCATTCTATGTATTTTTAAATATATCTTTAAACATACTATCAGAAAAAAGTGATGAATACTCTGTGGTTATAATATTCCTATCATATATAAATATTATTTTAACATTATCAATTGGTAATAAACCTTTTTCTTAAAAAATTACTTTCTTCTTTCTTGATTTTAATTAATTTAATTGAATGAAAAGAAATCTCTTGTTTTTGATTAAATCTAAGAATAATTACAATTAAAATTATGATTATTTTTAAATTGTATTGTAAATTATTGAAATCACAATGAACAAACATATGAAATTATCTATTTTTTATATGATATAGGTTACTTTTTAGAAGTGCATAATTTTAGCTACTCTTTTTAGGAATCACACAACTACTTAGCACAACAATCTAGCAAGAAAATATTATTCTTATTATTTTTGAGGATAGTTTTAATATATCTTTATTAATTTTAAGGACACAACATAGTTCTCATTTACTCATTTTGCTATTTTATGGTTGAAGTTAGTTTCTTGCTATTTGATAATTTCTTCTTATCAAAAAGCATCAATCTAATCTATTTTTATTTATGCGCTACTTCCTTTTCAATTTCATTATGCTTTTTAATAGCAATGTATATTTTTAAAAGTGTTGATATTATTCTAGCTTGTATAGTAACAGTACCTTTATCTATACAAATTTTTGGAAAATACAAAGAAACATAAGATCATAGTCTTTTTCTTGAAATTTCAAATGCAAGTGATCTTTTGCAATATAAAGACTCTAAATTTTTAAAAATGATAAGAATGCTTCTTGATTAAGCAAGACTAAGCTAAAATAGCTACTTGCAAAAAGGATAAGGAATTAACTACGAAATTATAATTCAAATCCATGAAAAATAATGCGCTATTGATAAAAATTATTGCTTTTGCCATAAATTCAAAAGATTTGTAACATATTTTTAAATTCTGATTTAATTACTTTGAATACAAAATTCTTTCTTACATTACAAAAAATTAAATTAAATAAACAAAATTTGACGTCATTAAAATTCTGTCAACCTTGGATTTAAATAGAATTATTTTGCTTTATTTTAATATTAATAATCTTTATTTTGAATGTTATTTGAGCTTAAAACATAAATAAATAAATAATAGGAAAACAAAGATTAATTGCAAATATAAGAACTTTCTGAATAACACTGTAGGTAAGAATATGCTCAGTTCGTTATATTAGAGTTACTAGAGGATTTTATCCACAGCAATCATAAAAACAGCTAAAATTAGAGTTATTTCTAATTAAAGTTATCCTATTTGAATTATCTTTATGAAATAATTAATAATCCTACTAAAGTTCTAGTACAACTTTAAAAAATATCAATAATATATGCAAATAAAATAAATAAAATGAATTTATTTGATTAATTTTACTTTGAGCAGGTAAAGTTATAAATTTTAAAAGATTACTAAATTAAGCTATTTGACGCTGATATAGAAAACCAAAAACTGAGTATGATGGAAATAATTCTATTTGATGACAAAATAAATATTTACAAAGAAAAATTAAGTTCTATATTATTTTAAATTGGTCATTTCTATGATTTTTTAAATGGAAACCACATTTCGTTGCAATAATTAGAGAAAATGTCTCTTCCTTTAATTGATCTAAACTAAAATTTAGAATAAATTATTATTGAGCTTTTTTAAATTAATCCAACAAATTTTGATCTCTTATATCTAACTAGCATTTATATCTAACTCATTGATTTCTAAAATAGAAGAATTAAAGAATTTTAGAATGTAGCCATCCATCTTTAAAAATAAAAAAATGAAAAATAAAGTAAATTAGCTGAAATAAACCAATAATCAGAAAAGACGTGTGTACTATTCACATCTTTGATAGAAAAAGAGTTTTTGATTTAAAAAGTTTCAAGCAAATTTGATTAAATTTTTGGCTACACTTCCGAGTTCATTGAAGGAAAATAACTAAATGTTTTAATACCAAATCTGATTAAAAGGTAACATAACTAAATGGTATAGTAATTTATAGATGAATCATCTATGGACATTATCTGCTAAGGTATTTTTTTTCATGACATCTATTTATATTTTTAATCTTCTTGAAAATAGAATTTCCTTAATATTGATTTTGGATAAAAGTAAATATTAGTCTTTATTTACTTATGTTATTTATTGATAATTTATTTTCTTGATTTTTAAAGAAATTATTTTATTTTTAATAAATTTATAAAATAAAGGAGAAAGAAGTCTATTTGGCTTAGATAAAAAAGGTTTTATATTTCTTATTAGTTTGAGACTTAAAATACAAGTTTTTGAAAACGATTTAGGAGTCTGTGCTCTCGTTTAGAAAAATAAATAAATCTTTTCTTACATATTTTTTGAAAACCAAGGAATAATAACTGATTATTCAAAAAAAATATATCAAGAAGTATTTCAATCTCTTGGACTTAAAAGATGTAAAATATTATAAATTTTACAAACTGTGCTTACAAATAAAATTTATTTAAATTAAAATAGAATAATAGTTAAATATTTTTGAATTGATTCCTTCTCTTTAAGAAATAATGAAAACCTAATAGTTTAACAAGCATTTCAGCAGCGTCTTAGTAGTAAAGGAGTAATATATAACCTTAAATACAAATAATTAAAATTACACTTCGTTACCAACGTACATTAACAATTTGTATACACCGAACGATGAAGTTTTTCTAATATAATTTAAATTGTTTAGCCATAAAACAAAAAACAAAATTGATATTAATTATATCGAAATCGACTTTTTCTAAAAAGAATTAAACTCACTTAAAAAATTAATGGTCTTAGATCAGCTAAATAAATAAAAAATATAAAGAGAATCGTTGATATTTATAAAATAAGAAAGCTAATAAACTCTAGAATATGCTAATTCTTTATAATAATAGTTCTTTTCTACTCGAGAATTCACAAATGTTTTCGAAAATTCAGATTAGAACAAATATCAAGAATAAAAAACATTAGAAAAAAGCAATAACATTTAATAAACTCTAAATTAAAATGATTTAAACAAATTTTAATTTTAAAAAAATTGTTATCATAAGCACTTAAATGATCAAAAGATTATCAAAACGAATGAAAATACAAATATTTATCAAAGAAACTATGAATTAAAATAGGTTTATAATAATGATAAATAAAATCAAGAACTTTCAGCATCTTTGATAAATTCTCCAAGCAAAATGCTGACAAATGCAGTTGAATATACAGAAATGATTTTATCTCCAGTTTTTTCTTATAAAGAAAATCAACTGTTTCTGATAAATCAGTCAAATGAGAATTAAAATCTTAAACTCCATCCTCAACATTTTTAATAAAATAATAACAATTTACAAGAAATATCTTTCAACAACAATTCTTCTTACTAATATTTAAATAAATAGCCCAGTGCTAATAACATTCAACCAGATTAGCATAAAATACTGAAATAAAATAGCTTATTTAATGGTAATTTTTAACAAATAAAATATGGTAGCTAAGAATTATCTGCTATCAAAAGAGAATCCTAGAGCTTTAACTTTAGAGAATAAGAAGATTTAAAGTAAGATTAAAAAAATGAAATAGCAAGTGTAAACTCTAGTAAGTACAGTACGGAGGAAATGATGAAGAGGAAAATGATATAAAGAATTAAAAAAGAGGACTTTTACAATGGAATACTTCTTATGGTTTTCACAGGAATTTCAGCATTTTTTATTCTAAGTATTGTATCTTTAGTTATTTATTTCGAAAATTTAAATAGCTTAGATTCATTTGTTTAATCTTTTCTAAAAATTGATGATGCTCTATATTGCTTCATTGACATAATGAATCTTGTTGCAATCAATAACTACTAAAGTGTTTTAGGAGGAAGTTAAACTTTAATTATTGATAGTGTTGATCTATAAAATTAAGAGTATTAATAAGCAAATTATTAACAATAGATGGTACTGAGTGACTATAATAATAATTTGTAAAAGCTTGTTTTACAAAATGATAGCACCGATTAGCTTAATGAGTTACAAAACAAATTATTTTAAATTCAAATTTATGCTGCTGGATTTTACAATAATGCTCGAGTGTAAAAAAACTCAACCACTACTTTTGAATAGAGCTTGTAATATACTTTGATGTAGTTTTACTATGAAATAGCACTTTATTACCTTAAATATGAGGAATAACAAGAAGATTTTATTTGGGGTAATATCTTTAATTTCAAATAAAGAATGAAAGATTTGCAACTAATTGTAGAAAATTATGCTAAAGACTAATTTGATAAAATGAATTTGCAATAAATATCAGCAATTATTTTATTTATATCAATCAGTGCATTGCTAGTATTTTCTATTATACCTCTTTACGCTGTGATTCAAATTTATAAGGAAAAGGTTTTGAAGCTCTTTGGTACATTTCAACCTTCTATAATAGAATTTTAAATAAAGTAAATAGAGCTCGGTCTTTTTAAAATCGAACAAATAAATATCTTGGAGCAAACTAATAACAGTACACACACTAACAGAAGATCTACGAGTAAAAAAAAATAAATGTAACAAATAAGGGATTTAAACTTCTACTCCAATTAGTAAGAAGAGGAATAAAAATATGAAAGTAAATAGAACTTATAAATTCCAATATTTATTCAAAGAAAGTCAGATAAACGAAATAGATAAATAGCATCTTTTAGCAGTATACCAAAATTCAATTTTATTTTATTTTTCCTAGGAATTATTACTGTATCTCTCCTTCTCGTGATGCCTATTTTAAACCTCGTTGAATTCAATCCTTTTGAAACAGAATCAAAAGCTACTCTATAAGACAGAATTTCCTTAATAGATGTTTTCTCATTAATAATCGAAAACTAATCTCCTTAGATGGAGTAAGTATATTTAATAGCTATTGGCTCATCTCCCCAAAATTCTTACTATTATACTTATTTGCAAAACCTCTAAGATTAAAATAAGCAAGTCTTTTAATATATTTAAAATTTAACTTCTAATTTACAGGTTCAGCGAAAAAATTAAGGGTTATTCATCGACTTCTACGAAAATTTGTTGAATTAAAATGTGTGCTCAGTAAGAAAACATTATCCTTAATACTTTAACACAAATATAACTGAATCACGATGCAACACATTATTAAACGGAATATTACAAAGAGGCTTGATATTCTCAATCTAATAAGTTTTTTAAACATTTTAAGAAATATATCAAGTTTATTCAATTAAAGATATAAATGAGCTTATCAATTAATTTATATATATACAAACCTCTTATTCATTTATAGAATTTAAACAGTTAATTTAAGTAATATCAGAGGTTGTAAATGCAATTAGGCAGTACTAAAACGAGCAGTTATAGTAATACAAAAGCACTTTGAAGTAGAGTTTGCTTTATCTATTTATTATTCAATTAGTAGTTATTTGCATAGTATTTTTGATAGGTTGGCTCTACCTCTTTTATTGGTTTAGAAACTAACTCTAACGTGCAACGAAAATATTTACATTATTTCATATTAATCTTCTATATGAGAATGATTTTATCTAATAATATTTCAGAAAAATATCATAGAAGAGGATGTAGGCATGAAAAAGTTGTTTTGAAAGGTGAATGAATGAATCTATATATCAGAAATATACTTTTTAATATTTTTGACTTAAATACTAAATATATACAATAAATATTGCATAATTGATTAAAATTAAAATTAATTTTTTTGATTATTATTTATGAAGTAAATAAAGAGGTTAAACATTTATACTTACTAATTTTTAAAAAATATATTACAAACCCTTTATAATTCAAATAAATTAAAAATTTATACTGTCCCAGTTATTCACTTTTCTACTAAATAAAGTAATTTAAAATAGAAAAGCATTTATTTATTATCATTTAAAAGTAATTCAAACTTACAAATTATATATAATAGTTTTGTAAAATTAACCATCAAAGAAAAAATATTTATTTATTTGATATTTAAAAAATAAAATATTTAAATTATATTTAATGAGCACCAACTACTTTATTTTAAAATTCTATTATATGAATTTAGTCCATAATAAATTAAATACACATATTTTTAAATATTGAATTGCACAAGTTTAATTTTATATCGATTAAATAATGAGATAACCAATTTATTACATTTTAAAGATAGTGTTTTTGTTGCTCTAAGGTAATTAAATATCTTTTAAAAAGTAAATTCAAACCTACTCATATAAGAACTTTTATTACTTATTTATATTTTTTGTTTTCTCTTAGTTTTGATACAATTAATAAATAAATAAATAAATTTGTTTTCTAAATTTGATTGAGTAAAGTTATTATTGAAGGCCTATAAAAAAATCAAGATTATGATAATTTAAATTATGTAATTTATATATGAACTATTCGGATATATTTTTTCTTTAAAAATGTGTGTGCTTGCATTTAATTTATGAAAGAAAAAGTGCAATATAGGAATATTTTAATTAAATTTTATTTAATTACTAACATGGAAGATTTTCAATTTTTTTTTTTTAAACAAAAAAAGCAAATCCCTATATCATCTTTATTTTCGAATAAAATTATTTGGTAACTTCATCTAAAAATAATGTACTGTCAGAAAAAAAAGCGTTGAATAATCTTTAGCTACAATGTTATTGTAGAATGTAAATATTATTTTATCCTTAGCGATAGGTAATTAATCTATTTATTAAAAGATTTCTTCCTTAAATTTAAATTATTTGAGTCAATTGAATGTATAAGAAGAATATCTTTTTTTGATTAAATCTAAGAATAACTATAATTAAAATTTATTATTTTTTAATTTTTCTTTTAATTGAAGAATATTCAAATCTTCATTAAATAACAGAGAAAATAAATATCATTATTTTTTATTTGATTGATATTAGTTGTTATTTTTTAATAGCTTATATTTTCGGCTACTCTTTTTGAAAATCAAGCAACTACTTAGCATAATGAACTAACAAGAAAAAAAACTCTTAATATTTTTGAGGGCAGTGCAAATATATCTATATTATAGCAGTTCCACACTTAAAATTATAGTTTTTGAGGATTTGGCATAATTTAATTTTGTATAATATTTTTAATATTTAATTTTAAGAGCTAAATTTTGTTTGCTTAAATTTAATTAGCTATTGTTCCTAAAAAATTTCAAAACAATTTAAAACAAAATAATAAATTAAATTTAATAATCGCCAATGATTTTATCTTAAATATACTTTAATATCAGTTTAATTGTCATTAAAATAAATTTTTAATTTTTATAACATTCGATAGTAGACTCAAAGTTAATTGTAGAATATTGATTTACAATTAAATAACAGGAAAACTAACATTTTATTTTTAAAAGATAGAATATTTTTGCTCAATATTAATTGAATATAATTGAATAACTTTTAAAGAGTTAATTCAATCTTAATCACGCAGAAGAGAATTCTTTTTGTTTATATTTTATTTTTATGTTTTCTCTTAGCTTTGGTAAAATTTGTAAATAAATAAATAAATTTTTTTTTTGGATTTGATACAGTGTTGTTATTATTGAAGGTCTATAAAAAAAAAATCAAGATTATGACAATTTGATTGGTGTTATTAATTAATTATTTAGTTTGGGATTTCTTTTTGTTTAAAAAATTAGTGTTACATAAATTATAAAACAAAAGTGCAGAATAAAATCCTATTTAATTTATTATAGAGAATTTTGAATCGATAAAATTTAAACAATTTCATTATCATTGAATTATATATTGAGATAATTTCATTAGAAAAAACAATTAAATTTTATGTTTAAATATAATTTTACTTCATATCAATGAGTAAATTAATATTCAACTTCTAGTTTTTAATGTAGTTTTTGTTATTATATTTATCATTATAAGGAAAATGTATAGTCTACATTTTCAAAACAAAAAATTAATTAAAAGAAAACAAATTAGCCATAAAAATTTGTCTCTCAAATTCAAAAACTCATCTTACACACAATTAATAGATAATTTATTCTTCCAAAACAAATAAAGAGTTAGTTAGACAAAAGATAAATAGCAAGCAGATAATTAAATAAAATGACAAATATCAAAGTGAAATTGCCTGACTTAAAAAATACATAAATAAAATCGTGCTTTAATAACTTGTAGCTCAAATAATTTTATTTTAACTAAATGGTTACATTAATCCGCCGAATTAACTTGGCTAAGAATATATCAGTTTTGATTGTCATAATTAACAGCCTCACTATACTTTCGTTTGCATTTAAAAACGATAGTATAAACTAGTTATAATAATTAAGAACTACAAGTAGAGTCTATGATATTTCAAACTTTATTTAATATCTTTAGATTCTACCGTTGATAAAAGATTATTTTACTCCATAACTCTATTATAAAATTTCATTTTTTACTGTTTCGTTAGTCTTAAATAGCCTCTTTATCATATGCTTAGCTTTTGCATATGCTTTTAGAAAATAGAATCTCATAAAATATTATGAAATATTTTTCTAAATTTATGCAACAATCTACAATAAATGGCCATTCTATGTATTTTTAAATGTATCTTTAAACATACTATCAGAAAAAAATGATGAATACTCTTTGGTTATTATATTCCTATCATATATAAATATTATCTTAACATTATCAAATGGTAATCAACCTATTTCTTAAAAAATTACTTTCTTTCATGATTTTAATTAATTTAATTGAATGAACAGAAATCTCTTGTTTTTGATTAAATCTAAGAATAATTACAAATTAAGTTAATGATTATTTTAAATTACAATCAAAATTATTGATAATGAACAAACAGTTTTTTATATGATATAGGTTACTTTTTAGAAGTGCATAATTTTAGCTACTCTTTTTAGGAGTCACACAATTACTTAGCGCAACAATCTAGCAAGAAAATATTATTCTTATTGTTTTTGAGGACAGTTTTAATATACCTTTATTAATTTTAGGGACGCAACATAGTTCTCATTTACTCTTTTTGCTATTTTATGGTTGAAGTTAGTTTCTTGCTATTTGATAATTACTACTTATCAAAAAGCATCAATCTAATCTATTTTTATTTATGTGCTACTTCTTTTATAATTTCATTATGCTTTTTAATAGAAATGTATATTTTTAAAAGTATAGATGTTATTCTAGCTTGTATAATAACAGTACCTTTATCTATATAAATCTTTGCAAATTACAAAGAAACATATGATCAGAGTCTTTTTCTTGAATTTTCAAATGCAAGCGATCTTTTGCAGTACAAAGACTCTAAATTCTTAAAAATGATAAGAATGCTTCTTGATTAAGCAAAACTAAGCTAAAATAGATACTTGCAAAAAGGATAAGGAGTTAACTTTGAAATTATAATTCAAATTCATGAAAAATAATGTGGTATAAATAAAAAATATTGCTTTTGCCATAAATTCAAAAGATTTGTAACATATTTTTTAATTCTGATTTAATTACTTCGAATACAAAATTCTTTCTTACATCATAAAAAATTTAATTGATTAAACAAATTTTGATGTCATTAAAATTCTGTTAATCATGGATTCAAATAGAATTATTTTGCTTTATTTAAATATTTATAATCTATATTTTTATTTTGAATTTTATTTGAGCTTAAAACATATATAATAGGAAAACAAAGATTCATTGCAAATATAAGAACTGTCTGAATAACATTGCAGGTAAGAATATGCTCAGTTCGTTATATTGCAACTACTAGAAGATTTTATTGACAGCAGTCATAAAAACAACTAAAATTAGAGTTATTTCTAATTAAAGTTATCATATTTGAATTATCTTTATGAAATAATCAAAAATCCCACTAGAGTTCTAGTATAACTTTAAAAAATATCAATAACTTATGCAAATAAAACAAATAAAACGAATTTATTTGATTAATTTTACTTTGAGCAGGTGAAGCTATAAATTTTCAAAGATTACTAGATAAAGCTATTCGACTCTGATATAGAAAACTAAAAAATGAATATGATGGAAGTAATTCTATTTGATGACAAAATAAATATATACAAAGAAAAATTAAGTTCTATATTATTTTAAATTGGTCATTTCTATGATTTTTTAAATGGAAACCACATTTCGCTGCAACAATTAGAAAAAATGTCTCTCCCTTTAATAAGTCTAATTTAAAATTTAGAATAGATTATTATAGAGCTGTTTTAGATTAACCCTACAAATTTTGATCTTTTATATCTAACTAGTATTTATATTTAACTCATTGATTTCTAAAATAGAAGAATTAAAGAATTTCAGAGTGCAGCCTTCGATCTTTAAAAATAAAAAAACAAAAAATAAAGTAAATTAGCTGAAATAAGCTAATAATCAGAAAAGACGTGTGTACTATTCGCATCTTTGATAGAAAAAGAGTTTTTGATTTAAAAAGTTTCAAGCTAGTTTGATAAAATTTTTGGCTACACTTCTGAGTTCATTCAAGGAAAATAGCTAAATGTTTTAATACCGAATCTGATTAAAAGGTAACATAACTAAATGGTTTAGTAATTTATTGACGAATCATCAATGGACATTATCTGCTAAGGTATTATTTTTTTCTGACATCTTTTTTATATTTAATCTTCTTGAATATAGAATTATATTAATATGGATTTTGGAAGAAAGAAAATTTTATCAATTATTCATGCTATTTATATACAATTTGTTTATTATTTATTTTCTTGATTTTTACAGAAATTATTTTAATTATTAAAACATTTATAAAATAAAGGAGAGAGAAGTCTATTTGGCTTAGATAAAAAGGGTTTTATATTTCTTATTAGCTTGAGACTTAAAATACAAGTTTTTGAAAACGATTTAGGAGTCTGTGCTCTCATTTAGAAAAATAAATAAATCTTTTCTTACATATTTTTTGAAAACGAAGGAATAATTACTGATTTTTCAAAAAAAATATATCAAGACATATATTAATCTCTTGGACTTAAAAGATGTAAAATATTATAATTTTTACAAATTATGCTTACAAATAAATTTATTTCAATTAAAACAGAATAATAGTTAAGTATTTTTGAATTGATTCCTTCTCTTTAGGATATTATGAAAGCCTAATAGTTTAACAAGCATTTCAGCAGTGTCTTAGTAGTAAAGGAGTAATATATAACCTTAAATACAAATAATTAAAATTATACTTCGTCACCAAAGTACACTAACAATTTGTATACACCGAACGATGAAATTTTTCTAATCTAATTTAAATTGTTTAGCCATTAAACAAAAAACAATACCTATATTAATTACATTGAAATCGACGCTTGTTAAAAAGAATTAAACTCACTTAAAAAATTAATGGTCTTAGATCAGCTAAATAAATAAAAAATATAAAGAGAATCGTTGATATTTCAAAAATAAGAAAGCCAATAAACTCTGGAATTTGCTAATTCTTAATAATAATAGTTCTTTTCTACTAGAGAATTTACAAATGTTTTCGAAAATTCAGATTTGAACAAATATCAAGAAGATATTAAAAATTATTAAAACAACTTTTATAAATAATAAACATTAGAAAAAAGTAATAATAATAATAATATTTAATAATCTCTAAATTAAAATGATTTAAGCAAATTTTAATTTTAAAATAACAAAAATTCTTATCATAAGCACTTAAATGATCAAAAGATGATCAAAACGAATGAAAATACAAATATTTATCAAAGAAACTATGAATTTAAATAGGTATATTAAAATGGAAATTACGATAAATAAAATCAAGAACTTTCAACATCTTTGATAAATTCTCCAAACAAAATGCTGACAAATACAGTTGAATATACAGAAATGATTTTATCTCCAGTTTTTTCTCATAAAGAAAATCAACCATTTCTGATAAATCAATCAAATGAGTATTAAAATTTTAAACTTCACCCTTAACATTTTTAACAAAATAGTAACAATTTACAAGAAATATCTTTCAACAACAATTCTTCTTACTAATATTTAAATAAATAGCCCAGTGCTAACAACATTCAACCAGATTAGCATAAAATTCTAAAATAAAATAGCTTATTCAATAACAATTTTTAACAAATAAAATATGATAGTTAAGAATTATCTCCTATTAAAAGAGAATCCTAGAGCTTTAACTTTAGAGAAAAGGAAGATTTAAAGTAAGATTAAAAAAATGAAATAGCTAGTGTAAACTCTAGTAAGTACAGTACGGAGGAAATAATGAAGAGGAAAATGATATAAAGAATTAAAAAAGAGGACTTTTATAATGGAATACTTCTTATGGTTTTCACAGGAATTTCAGCATTTTTTATTCTAAGTATTGTATCTTTAGTCATCTATTTCGAGAATTTAAATAGCTTAGATTCATTCGTTTAATCGTTTCTAAAAATTGATGATGCTCTATATTGCTTCATTGATATAATGAATCTTGTTGCTCTCAATAACTACTAAAGTGTTTTGGGAGGAGGTTAAACTTTGATTATTGATAGTATAGATCTATAAAATTAAGAGTATTAATAAACAGATTATTAGCAATAAATGGTATTGAGAGACTATAATACTAATTTATAAAAGCTTGTTTTGGAAAATGATAGCACAGATCAGCTTAATGAATTGCAAAATAAATTATTTTAAGTTCAAATTTATGCTGCTGGATTTTACAATAACGCTCGAGTGTAAAAAAACTCAACCTCTACTTTTGAGTAGAGCTTATAATACACTTTGATGTAGTATTACTACGAAATAACACTTTATTACCTTAGCTATGAGGAATAATAAGAAGATTTTATTTGGGGTAATATCTTTAATTTCAAACAAAGAATGAAAGATTTGTAGCTAATTGTAGAAAATTATGCTAAAGACTAATTTGATAAAATGAATTTGCAATAAATATCTGCAATCATTTTATTTATATCAATCAGTGCATTGCTAGTATTTTCTATTATACCTCTTTATGCTGTGATTCAAATTAATAAGGAAAAGGTATTGAAGCTCTTTGGTACATTTCAACCTTCTACAATTGAATTTTAAATAAAGCAAATAGAGCTCGGTCTTTTTAAAATTGAACAAATTAATGTCTTAGAGCAAACTAATAACAGTACACACACTAACAAAAGATCCACAAGTAAAAAAAAATAAATGTAGCAAATAAGGGATTTAAACTTCTACTCCAATTAGTAAGAAGAGGAATAAAAATATGAAAGTAAATAGAATTTATAAATTCCAATATTTATTCAAAGAAAGTCAGATAAACGAAATAGATAAATAGCATCTTTTAGCAGTATACCAAAATTCAATTTTATTTTATTTTTCCTAGGAATTATTACTGTATCTCTCCTTCTCGTGATGCCTATTTTAAACCTCGTTGAATTCAATCCTTTTGAAACAGAATCAAAAGCTACTCTATAAGATAGAATTTCCTTAATAGATGTTTTCTCATTAATAATTGAAAACTAATCTCCTCAGATGGAGCAAGTATATTTAATAGCTATCGGCTCATCTCCCCAAAATTCTTACTATAATACCTATCTGCAAAACCTCTAAGATCAAAATAAGCAAGTCTTTTAATACCTTTAAAATTTAATATCTAACTTAGGAGTTCAGCGAAAAAATTAAGAGCTATTCATTGACTTCTACTAGAATTTGCTAAATTAAAATGTGTGCTTAGTAAGATAAAATTATCTTTAGTATTTTAACTCAAATATAACTGAATCACAATGCAACAAGTTATTTAATGGAATATTACAAAGAGGCTTGATATTCTCAATCTAATAAGTCTTTTAAACATTTTAAGAAATATATCAAATTTATTAAATTAAAGATTTCAATGAGCTTACCAATTAATTTGTATATATATAAAGCTCTTATTCATTCATAGAATTTAAACAGTTAATTTAAGTAATATCAGAGGTTGTAAATGCAATCAGGTAGTACTAAAATGAGCAGTTATAATAATACAAAAGCAATTTGAAGTAGAGTTTGCTTTACCTATTCATTATTCAATTAATAGTTATTTGCATAGTATTTTTGATAGGCTGGCTGTACCTCTTTTATTGGTTTAGGAACTAACTCTAACGTGCTACGAAAATATTTACAATATTTCATATTAATCTTCTTTATGAGAATGATTTTATCTAATAATATTTCAGAAAGATATCATAGGAGAGGATGTAAACATGATAAAACTATTTTTGAAAAGATGAATGAATGGATTAATGTATTTAACAGAAACATATTTGTTGTTAATCTTCTCTTAAAATTAAAATATAAGCAATTATAGATTTTGTACATATTTCATATAGAAAAATATTTTGTTGGTTTATTTTGTTAATAGAATATATAAAGTCATAATTAATTAAATTATTATTTATATTTCAAATATTTCAAATAACAAAACATCTCATTATATTATTATCATTAAAATTATTAATCTAGAATCTTAAGAGAAAGATAAGTGATGCGAATTAATTGATTAGTTTAAAATTTTTGAATATATTTAATAATTAATAGTAAGTAAAAACTGATTAATTATAAAAAAATAGAACTATTAAATTGAGTTGTGTGTGGTAAAAAATTTTTATCTTACATAATTGAAGATTTAACTTACCTTTTCATTGATTGAACATTAAGGAGAGATAAAATTAATAAGTAATAAATAAAAACAAAAAATTAATATTTTACTTTTTGAAACATAAAACTAATGTAAAAAAAAAGTTATAAAATATTATTTTAATGATAAAATGAATAGTAAAAAAATGCATTTATTTAAATTTTAAAAAATTTATTGAGTTAGAGTATATTTTTTATAATTAAATTTACTATTAAATAAAATTTAAGCAAGATTTGTATTCTTATGGTAAAATTTTAAAAAGAGTTTTGGTTGTTACAGTTGTAAGAAATTAAAAAAAACAAACTGAATAATTTAGCCAGTATTTTTGATATAAGATTGGTTGGGGATATCTTTAAATTATGCTTGAAATAATGTAAAAATTTTTTCTATCTATTTAATTTCAGTTTTACTAATGATTAGCGCAAGCATCTAAGGGGTCATTTTTTTTAAATGAAAGCTAAATAGTTAGCTTGATTGCTTGCTTAATGATTGACATATTTATTAATGATTAATAAATGAAAGTGTTTTTTATTTAGAATCAGTATTATTAATAAAAAAGAGGTAAATTAAATTACACTAAATTATTCAATTAGAAGATTTTTAGTTATTAATATCCCTTTTTAATTACAAAAAATGAAAGAAAAGCAAAATTAATTTTTTATTCTTTTGATTAACTCCTTATTTTTATTTCAGAAATTTGTCAACGAATAGTATGATTTTTTAGCTTGAAAACAAAACAAATTTTATTTTACTTTTAATAAACATGTTAATCATACAAATCTGATAAGTCAATTTTGCAATTCTTTTTGCTAATATTAACTTTTTACATGCAAACCCTTTTGAAAATTTGCATTCTATTATTTAAAATTTATATTTATTTTAAAAGTTAGACTTTAATTTACATAAATATTAAATATTTTTTTTAATTAATTTAATGGCTAGAAAGGTCTAAAAAAATAATGATGAACTGTAACTTTTAAATCTTTTAAAAATTAATTTTTTTCAATTTTTTTTAAATAGATTTACATAAATTAAAAAGGATGTATGCAGGCAGTATCCTCTCTAATTAATAAATTTGCTCTATAATGTATCTGTCTATCCTATAAAATCATACAAAATAATAGTTAAGAAAATATCTAGGTGGTTGAAACTTATTTTGTATTTATTTTCAGTGATGCGTTTGCAAAAGTTTTTTTGATTAAATTTGATAGGTTATATTTAGAGAGCATTTTTAATGTAATATTTTTTTTGGTAATCCCAAAAAATACTAGTAAAAAAATTTCTTTAGAATTTTAAATTCTGATTTGTGAATGAAAGTATTAAAAATTTATAATGAATGTTTTTTTAAATTACATTTCTCAAATTTGTTTTTAATTATTCAATCCTTTTTTTTTGCCATTGAAAAATAATCAATCTTTAAGTTGAGGTTTCTAAATTATTAAATACTCTCCCTCCTTACTTGCGAAATTGACTTTAGAAAATAAATAAAATTTTTTAAATCAAAATAATAGATAAGCAAATAAATACATTAAATAACTATTAGAGTATTAAGACATGAAGGTTGAACAAACAATATAAAAGGCTTCTTAAACAAAAAATTTCAGTCTGAGCTTTTGGCTAAAATAATTTTATACAAATGAACTAATAAAACTTGTTCGTCCTATTAATCTAAACAAGAATATATCAACCTTTATTGTTTTAATAAATAGCATTACTGTGCTTTCATTTGCATTAAAAAGTGATAATTAAGATTATTAGCAGCAAGAATTAATAATATAGTAAAGACGATTAAATGAAATATCTAATTTCATTAAGTATCTTTAAGTTAAGCCATTTTTAAATGATTATTTTCCTCCTATAAACTCAAACGATGATGCACTAGCTATTATATCGCTAATTTTAAATAGTTCTTTTGTTTTTATTATATCTTTTATATACGCCTTTAGATAATTCAAGCTCTCAAAATACTTTGAAATTTACTTATTTTTTTACACAACTGTATACAATAAATGGCCTTTTTATGTCTTTCTCAATATATCTTTTAATATCATATCTGAAAATACTCAAATTTACTCAATTTATCTTGTCGTAATATCCTATCTGAACACTATTTTGACTCTTGCTATAGGTAAATTAATTATTAGGTTTCTTTAATATACTATTGATTAATCCAAATTCAATTTAAGTTCGTTGTCCATCGAATCAAAATTGTTAATTTATTGTCAAATCAAATATTTATTAGTGCTAAATTCATTCAATTAATTTTTGTTTTTTTTTGTTACACATTAAATCAAAAGATAAGCAGAAAAATCAATCAGTATAAAATTTTTTAATCAAAAGGATATTTCTTGGAGATTCATGATTTTAGTTACCAATTTAAAGAACAGAACAATTATTTAGCAAAACAATAAAGCAAATCAAAATATTTTTTATTATTTCTAAGAATAGCTTTGATTTTTCTTTATTAATTCTAGGGGCGAGAATTAGTTGCTATTTACTCATTTTTGTATTTTCTTATAGAGGCTATATTGCTAATGTTTAATGATCATTATTTGTCAAAAGATATTAATAAAATCTACTCCTATTTAAGTGCTGCATCATTACAAATTTCTCTGTGTATTTTGATCCAAATTTTTATTTTTTAAAATAGTGATATTACTTTTGGATGTATTGTGACAGTACCTCTGTCAATTTTATTAATTGTCAATTACAAAAAACAGTAAAAGGAAAGTTTATTTTTTTAATATTCTAATCAAAGTGATATTTTATAATGCAGCATCTCTAAATTCTTAAAAATCATAAGGACACTTTATGATCAAGCAATCTTAAGCTAAGAAAACTATGTCTAAGGAGGATAAGGAATCAACTTTGAAATTATCATTTAAATCCATGAATAAAATTGCAAATATGGCAGTAATAAATCTTGTTTTTGCAATAAATATAGAAGATTTGTAAAAATGTTTTTAATCTTAAATATTTTATTTTCTTAAATATTATCATAAACATAATAAGTGTATAAATAGATTATCAATGTTTTAAAAAAAGTATTTAATTTTTAAAGATAAATTCTAGCTTTTTTAAATTTCTTCATGTTTTTTGAGCTCTTTAAAATATTTTAATATTTAATAAATAGGATGATGATTAATAAGCTATTCAAATAGATGAATTTTAGGCTTAATAATTTAGATAGGAATATGCTAATAAAGTTATATTGCAGTTATTTGAAATTTATATTAATAGTCATTAAAAAAACAACTAAAATAATACACTTAATTAATTGAAATTATCATATTTAAACTATATTTATGATATTATAAATGATCCTGTTAGAGTTCTTGTAAATCTTTAAAAAATGTCAATCGACTATTTAAATGATCCAAGCACAAGTCTTACCTAGCTTTTTTATTTTTAATCTCTTAAATTATAAATTTTAAATGACTATTAAATTAAATTATTTGATTCGAAAATAGAAAATTAAAATATAAATATGATGGAGGTCATTCTATTTGATGAAAAGATTAACGTTTGCAAAGAATAATTAAAATTAATTTTACTCAAAATTGGCCATTTTTATGATTTTTTAAGTGGAAATTACATCTCTTTGCAATAATTGGAAGTGATGGCTTAGCCTTTAATAAATTTAAACAAAAATCTAGAATAAATTATTATTGATTTGTTTTAAATTAATCCAGAAGACTTGGATCTTTAATACTTAACTAGCATCTATATACAACTCTTAGATTTCTAAAATAGGAGAGTTAAAGAATTTTAGATAGCTGCTTTATAGCTTTCTTAATGTAAAGCAAATAAATTAAAAAAAATTATCTAAATTAATTAAGAAACATAAAAAACATGCGTTTTATTCACTTCTTTAATTGAGAAAGAATTCATAGTTAATAAAACCACAAACCAATTTAAAAAGTTATTTGGATATAGTTCGGAATTCATACAAGGAAAGAATCTTAACATTCTCATCCCAAATCTTTTAAAAAATTATCATAATTAAATGATTTAATCATTTATTGATGAATAATCTATGGATATTATCAACTAGGGTAATATATTTTTAATTCAATTTAAAAAAAATACATTTATCCAATATATGTTCTACATTTTTCAAAACCGCTAAATGAAAATGAATAAAGTGATTATTCTTTATGTCTATTTATTTATTTACTTAATTATTAGGAATTTGGATATTAATTTATCCAGGTTTTTTGGCAATTTATTTTTACTAATTTAAAATGGCAATTTTATTTAATAATAAAGGAGAGAGAAATGTATTTGGCTTGGATTCAAATGGCTTTGTTTTTCCTATGAGCTTGAGGATTAAACTATAAGTCTTTGAGAACGATATAGGAGCCTGCTCTTTAATTCAAAAATAAAAGTAAGGATTTTCTTACATATTCTTTGAAAAGCAAGGAAATGTTACTGATTTTTCAAAGAAAATATTTCTTGACATATTTTAATCGCTTGGCTTTAAATTAAGTAAATCAATTTTATAAAAAATTATTTTTTAATTAAAATACTATCTAATTTAAAACAAATTTGATTATTTTAATAGGCACATCTTTTAACATATTTGACCTGATTCCCTCTCTTTAGGAAATAGTATAGAATCAGATGCAAAACAAAGAAAATAATAGCTTCTTGGTTATAAAAGAACCTTCGTATTTGACTATTAATAAAAAATAGACCAGTCTCGAAGATCATGTTTAATCGCCTAAAAACATTAATAGTTTTTATTCTCAAAACAATGAAATTTTCCATATTAAATTTAAATACTTAAAATAATCTACAAAGAACTAAGTCGATATTAATTACATCTAAATAAACTCTTATCTAAGGGAGACTAGTCCAGTTAAAAAAACATAAATCGTAGACGAATTAAATAAATAAAAAATGATGAAAGAGTTTTAAAGTTTAAAAAATATTGAAAGTTAATAAAGTTTTGACTTTTTTAATTCTCTATAATAGCAACATTTTTCTACGAGGGATTTATCATAGCAATTTGAAAATCAAGACTAAATAAATCTCAAAAATAAAGAAGATTGCATAGTTAATTGCCAATAATAGTTAAATTTAGAAAAAAGTAAAATGGATCAACTAAATAACTTAAAAGAAATTTACAAATTTCATTAAAAACAAATTCAAGATTAAAGACTTCAAAAATATTAAGAAAATCAATTTCCAAATAATTATCTGAAATATTAAGATTTAAAACAACTAAGTTCAAGTGGGATTTGTGAGAAATAAAACTAAGAATTTTAATTTTAAACAATAAATTCTCCTGCAAGAATAACTACAAATATAATTGAATATCCTGAAATGATTTTATCACCTACTATTTTTAGCTAAGAAAGATAATAAATTCTAGTTTATCAGCCAAATGAGAATTAATTAGACTCTATGTTTTAGCTTAATTAACAAAATTAATTGGATTGTAAGAATTTCTAAGATACTTCTTTAAACAAGCATTATTCTTACTAATAACTGAACTAATTTTTCAACAAAAACAATTCAAATCTTATATAAAATAATAGCTTAAGTAAAATAAGTTACAAAAACAATTAAGAAAAAAGTCTTAGCGTTGATTTACCTCTTGAACCAAAAAATAAAAGTTTCAAAGAAAATGAAGAATTATAGCATGAACTAAAAAATGAAATAGCTAGTGTCAACTCTAGCAAATACAGCACTGAAGAAATCATGAAGAAGAAAATGATTCAAAAAATAAAAAAAACAGAATTTACAAAAGGATTGCATTTAATGGCTATATCTGGAGTTTTAGCTTTTATTATTCTAAGCATTGTATCTTTAATCATTTACTTTTAGAATTTAAATAGCTTGTCCTCGTTTATAGATTCATTTTTGAAGATAGATGATGCTTTATATTGCTTCATAGATACGATGAATATAATTGGACTTAATAACTACTATAGTGTATTGGGAATTAACGAAACTTTTATAATAGATAACATAGATCTTTAAAATTATGAATACAATTAAACTGATTACCAGTAATAAGCTGTATTGTAAGACTATAATTCTAATTTGTAAAAGCTTGTCCTGAATAATGACAGTGGTGACTAGCTAAATTACTTGCTAAATGATATGTTTTAAGTCTAAATTTATGCAGCTGGATTTTACAATAATGCGCGTGTTCAAAAAAATTCAACAACTACTTTTCAGCAGAGTTTATAATATACCATAAATGTGTTTTTCTATGAAATAACATTTTATTATATTAATTATGAGGAACAGTAAGAAGATTTTATATGGGGAAACATCTACAACTTCAAGCTATAAATGAAAAATTTACAGCTCATCGTTGAAAATTATGCTAAAGACTAATTCAACAATATAAATTTATATCAAATTTTTGCAATAATTCTATTTGCAACTATAAGTGCTATTCTTGTTTTTTCTATACTGCCTCTATATGCAGTTATTCAGATTTAAAAGGAAAAAATTTTAAAACTATTTGGCACATTTTCTCCTTCTAGTGTTGAGTTTCAAATCAAATAGATTGAACTGGGTCTTTATAAAATTGAGTAAATTAACCTTTTAAGATAATAAGTAGAAAACAGCTCTCAAGCTCATAAAAAAAATAGTAATTAAAAGAAGCAAATATAAAAATTAATAGACATTAATTTTAATTTAAATTAAAACGATGAATTATAAAAGAATTAAAAAATGTTATGCCTTTAATTTCCTACTTATATTCATAGATAGCTAGACAAAAGGAATAGGCAAATAGCATCATTTAGCAGTATTAAAAAATTCAATTTACTTTTATTTTTTTGGGGCATGGTTGCTGTTGTCCTTCTTTTAGTAATGCCAATTCTAAATTTTATTGTATTTATTCCTTTCGAAACAGAATCTAAAGTCACTTTATAAGATAGAATTTACTTAATAGATGTCTTCTCTTTGATTATAGAAAACTTCTCTCCTCATATGGAATAAGTATATCTTATTTCAACCAATTTCCCTACTTTTGCTTCTTATTATCAGACCTACCTTTAGGATCTATAAAGCTAAAATGAGTAGTCCATTTAAAATCTTTTAGATTTAACTTCCGATTTTACAGTGTAAAGAAATGATTAAGGTTTGTTTGTGGATTTTTATTAGAATCTATTTAATTCAAATGTTTGCTAAGTGAGATAAGATTATCCTTAATACTTTAACTCAAACATAACTGAATCAAATTGTAACAATATATTCAATGGAATACTGTAAAGAGGCCTGATATTTTCAGTTTAAAAGGTTTTTTAAACATTTCAAGAGATGTATCAGATTTATACAATACAAGATATCAACGAAGTCACGAATTAATTTATATACTTTCAAACCTAGTATTCATTTATTCAATTTAAATAGCTAATTCAGGTTATTTCTGAAGCTGTTAACGGAATCAGATAATACTAGAATGACCAGCTATAATCTTATGAAAACTCATTGAAATAAAATTTGTTTTATTTCTTTATTATTCAAATGATCATTTTTTGCATAGTTTTTTTGATCGGATGGGTGTATCTCTTTTACTGGTTTAAAGAATAACTTCTTAATACTACAAAAATTTTCACACTCTTCCACATAAACCTTCTTTATGAGAATCAATTCATTCAATAATATTTTAGATAAATACAAATTAGAAACTGAACATTGATTAATAAGTATTAAATTAATCAATCAATTAAAACCTCATTTAAAATATGCTGAAAAACATAAATCTTTTAAAAATTTGAATCTTAATTAATTTAAATTTTCAATAATTTAAGATACTTTAAATTAGAACGCTATAGTAATACAATAATCAGATTTACTAGATAGAATATTTGGAATAATATAATGCTTTAAAAAAACCAAAATTAAAAAATTTTAGAGATGTATTGAACTTTAGCTTAATAATATGTATGTATAATAAATTAAAAACCTAAAAAAAAATAATTTAAATAGATTGTAAATATGTATAAATGTTTTTCGTGTTTATAATAACTTATTTGATTGAGATGAACATTTGTCTTATATTTATTTTTTAAGTGATGATAAAAAAATTATTTTTTGATTGAAAAAAATATTATTTCTATTTTGTAAAAAAAAATATTTAAACTGATTTAGAAAGATGAAAATATAATTTAATAATATTAGTTAGGTATTCTCTAAAGCTTTATTAAGAAGCTTTTTTTTGAGATGAACGAGTAAAATAAAATAATAAGAATAAATAAATAAATAAATGTTTTAAAAATATTGAAAATTAAGAGAAATTAAAAAATATATTTTAAGAAATAAATAATTAGAGATAATAATATAATGAGCCAACTAAATTAATTTAGTAACAAAAGAATAAAGTACCAAACAAATAGTTAACTAAAATGACATTAGTTTATTAAGATATATATGTATTTATATGTCTATTAATTTTATTACTTTTAAGTAAGTGCTCTCATTTAGATTTATTTAGATTTGTAAATAGATCTTAAATAAAAGTAAATGTTCTTTATGATTCTGTTATAAATTAATTTAAATTTTCTTTATAGCTTCGATTTGCTTTGATTACTTCCAGATAGATCCTTTAGTCCTTATGATAGTCTGCAAAAGAAATAAAATAAGATCTATAAAAAATATGATTCATTTTCTTCATTTAAAAAAAATAAATTTAAAATAAATATCTTATTTCAAATATAATTAAATTCATCAATCGATAAACTATTCGAATCTTTTTAATAAAAATTATTTTATACATTTATATTTTTTATATTTTTAGCTAAAATATATCAAATAGAATAAATTTCAAAATATTTAATTCATACCATAAATTTGTAAACAAAAACGATGCTTGATATTTACCTGATTTGAATTTACTAGTCATTTCAGAAAGTCAAAAGAAAATCATAAAATACATTTCAAAAGGCTCATTGGAATTACGAAATTTAATTTAATAGTGGAAATACCTCTGTTAAATTAAATAGATAAATCAATCACCCTAAATTATTAAAAACTCACCCAAGAAATAATAGAATCATCACGAAAATACATAAATTTGTAAAGAAAAATAAGATTAAGAAAAAGAGATAAAGTTTTTATATTCCACAGCATAAAAATATATTAAAATGAGAAATAGTAAGGTTGAAAGAGATTTCTAAAGCGAATTTTTAGCAAAGTCTAGTTTTGGTTTCTTTAGATCAATAAAATAATTCTACATTAATCACATGGTTAAGGTGATTCGTCCTATAAATCTCAGCAAAAATATATCAATTTTAATTGTTATTATAAATAGTCTAACTTTGCTTTCATTTGTCACCAAAAATGATAATAACATTTCACCAGGTTAAGTTTTAACAATGTAATAGAGAAGAGTCTATGATGTGTCTAATTTTATCAAATACCTCCAAGTTATTCCTTTGCTAAATGATTATTTTACTCCATCATTACACTCTTATGGCATTTCATTAATAATTATTTCGTTTGCCTTAAACACTTCTTATATCCTAGTTATAGCTTTTGATTATACATTTAGTAAATATTAATCTATAAAACACTTAGAAATGTGCTTCCTATATTACACAACACTCTACAATAAATGGCCTTTTTATGTTTTTCTTAATATCTCATTAAACATCATTTTCTAGAAATGCGAAATGTACTCAACTTATGTCATTGTAATATCGTACTTAAATGCCTTTTTAACTCTATTAATTGGTAATAAATAGATAGACTTTTTTGTTACATTTGTTTATTAAACGAAATTTAATTCTTACCCACTAATTTAAATCATTTGATTTTGATAAAATCTAACATATTTTATAGTTAATCTTAATCACATTTCTAATTTGCATCATTTTTTATCATATGCAATTGATTCTATAAAAATAAATAAAACCACTTTTTTATATGTAAAGGTTATTTTTTGGAGATTCATGATTTCAGCTACTCTTTAATAGAATCGCGCTTCTATCTAGCGAAATAATAAAACCAATATAAAATATTTTTAA
Organism: Tetrahymena malaccensis 436; assembly: GCA_000231845.2. NCBI lineage: Eukaryota > Ciliophora > Oligohymenophorea > Hymenostomatida > Tetrahymenidae > Tetrahymena > Tetrahymena malaccensis. The sequence continues at coordinate 27,449 of JH720174.1, read as the reverse complement.
TGCTTTTGAGAACTTTTTTAATATTTTTATATCAATTTTCTATGCAAAACTTTGTTACAATTTTCTCTTTTTTCTACTTTTTCATTGAGGTTACCTTTTTATTAATTGAGAATCATTATTCATCTAAAGATATCAATTAAATTTATTGCTATTTATGTGCTGCTTCGCTACAAATTTGCCTCTGTATTTTGACAGAAACATACATTTTTAAAAATACTGATGTAATTTTTGCTTGCGTAGTCACAGTTCCTTTAACCATTAAAATGATAAGGAATTATAAATTAAAACAAAACGAAGATTTATAGATTTAATTTTCAAATGAGAAATATATTTTGCAATCAAGTCATTCTAAATTCTTAAAATTTATAAAAATATTTGTTGATTAATCAATTTTAAGCTCAGAAAAGTTCTTAAACAGAGAACAAATAATAAACTATGAAAGAATAATATAAATTCATGAAGAGAAATGTGTATTAGGTGATCAATCTTGTTTTTGTTACAAATATAGAAGATCTTTTGTACAATTTTTTTTAATAATTTAATATCAATTTTTATATATTAAAAAATATTTATTTCAATTAAAATCAAAATTCAATTTTAATAATTGATAAATTTTATTCTTAAATCTTTCCATTTTTTTAATTTACTGTAAATTTTAATTTAAAGTAGGAGGAAAAAAGTAATTCTAAAGAAACAGAAGAGTTTTCTAAAAATAATTCTAGATAAGAATATGCAAAGAAAGTTATTTTGCGATTATTTGAAATTTACATTCAAAGAAAACTTAAAAGTAACTAAAAAGAAGATATTTTTAAAATATAACTATCATATTTGAACTATCTTTATGAAGTAATAAACGATCCTACTAGGGTTCTTATAAATATTTAAAAAATGGCAAATGATTATCTCAATAAAAAGAAAAGAATTAGTTTGATATCGTTTTTTTACTTTTAGCAATTGAAGCTGCAAATTATTAATGATTATTAAATAAGGCTTTTTGACTCTAATTTACAAAATTAAAGGCTAAATATGATGCAAGCAATTTCATTTGATGATTAAATAAATATTTGTAATCAATAATTAAGAACTGCTTTGTTTTAATTTGGCAAATTCTATGATTTCTTAAGTGGGCACTTTATAGATTTGCATTTATTACAAAATATGTCCTTTCCATTAATAATTTTAAATGGTGAGTTAGAAAAAAATTTTATTGAGCTATTTTCAATAAATCCTTAAAACTTCGATCTTTAGTATCTAGCCTGCATTTATATATCTATTTTGGATTTCTAAAATAGAAAAATTAAACAATTTCAAGAGACCACTTTTCATTTTTCTAAATAAAAAAATGACTAATAAAAATAAATAAATTAGATTCACTAATAATTAGAATACTCAAGTGTTTTATACATGTCTTTGATAGAAAAGGAATTTATTGTAAAAAAAACATCTAAAATGTTTCAAAAAATATTTGGATTCAATTCTGAATTTATCCAAGGAAAACAATTAAATACAATAATACCAAATTTTCTGAAAAGGCATCATGATTAAATGGTTTAATCATTTATCAATGAATAATCTATGGATATTATTAGTTTAGGTATCACTTTTAGCATTTGTTAATTATTTCTTAATACTTACTAATCCTGATCCATTTTATTAATATTAAATTTGACCAATTATTTATTTATTTTAAAATAAAAACAAAATTTTAAGAACCAACTTTTTTCTGTTTTTAAGAAATTTTAAAATGTGAGGAAATTTTAGTTAATTCACACTATTTTTAGCGTTTAATTAAATATATTTATTTAATTATTAAAGGCGAGAGAAACGTATTTGGCTTGAATTCTAATGGCTTTGTTATTCCATTAAGCTTGAGAATAAAAATATAATTATTGGAAAACGATTTTGGTGTTTGTGCTCTCATTTAGAAATAAAAGATATCTTTTTCTTATATATTTTTTGATGATGAAGGAAGAATCACTGATTTATCAAAAAAAGTATTTTTTGACATATTTTAATCTATAGATTTGAAAAATGGTAACATTCTTTTAATTCATTTTACATTTTTTTATTTAATCGAACATTCTTTATTTTTAAAGTTACGCAATTAAACATATTTGATCTGATTCCTTCATTAGAACACATGGTCTAGACAAATTAATCTAATAAATAAGTTAATAGAATTTTAGTAATAAAAGAACTAAAAGAGTATAAAAATTAAAAATCTACCTCTCATGAAAAGTTTCTTTCATCACCAAAAAATATTAATAATTATTTTTCATAGGACAGTGAAGTTTTTCATATATAATTCAGATTTTTAAGGCATTGCACGTTAAAATAAGTAAATATTAATTTTATAGAAATAGATTATTACCAAAAGGAAACTAGCTAAGTTAAAAAAGAAATGATCTTAGATCAGCTAAATTAATAAAACGCTAAAAAAGAATAACAAAATTTTCAAAAAATTTAAAGTTAGCAAACTTCAGAATTCGTTAATTTTGTGTAGCAGCAACATTTATCTACAAAAGAATACTCTCATTTATTCGAAAATTTAGGCTAGTATATTAATAAAAGCAATGAAAATAAAAATGATCATTTTAGAGGCTTACAAAAATATCATACAATAGAAAATATTTTAACAAATAAAATGGATCATACTTCAAGCTTGATAGAAATCTAAAACTCTCCTTAAGCATACAAAAATAATTTAAATTAAAAACTTATGCAAGATGTAAACTTTTCATCAATAACTGAAAATTAATTACCAGAATCTTTTAGAAGAAGTTATGAAGTAAAACTCCTAAATTCAAAAGAAATTCTTGATTAAGAAAATATTTAAATGTATCTTTAAACTGATAATTAAACTAGTAAAATATCTAAAAAAATATTTGAGAAGCCAGAAGTAAATTTTTATCCAACCATTTTTAGTACTGAAAGGCAACAAGCTTTAATTCATTAATCAAACGAAAAATAGGATTTAATCCATTAACCTACTTAATAAGTTTAATCATTAAGCTAGAATATATAAGAAATTTCATTTAATAACATTTCGTCATAGTAATATCTTAACAAATTTAACATAGGAAATAACTCAAATATCATTTAAAGCAAACCTCTAAATTTAATAAACTGCTTAGAAAATCCCATTTTAGAAGAGTAAAATGTAAGCTATGAGTTTCAAAATCTCAAAATAAATAATAAAAGCATCAAAAACAAGGAAGAAATAAAGGAATAGCTAAAAAACGAAATTGCAAGTATCAACTCTAGTAAGTACAGTACTGAGGATATCATGAAAAAGAAAATGATATAAAGAATTAAAAAAACAGAATTTACATAAGGACTAATGCTAATAGCTTTGACAGGATTTGCTGCTTTTATAATTCTAACGATTGTTTCTATCATTCTTTATATTCAAAATTTAAATAGCTTAAATTCGTTTGTACAGTCATTTTTAAAAATTGATGATGCTCAGTATTGCTTTATAGATGTAATGAATTTGGTTGGACTTAATAACTATTAAAGTGTATTAGGATATAACCAGTATTTAATAATTGACAGTCTAGATCTTTAAAATTACGAATATAACTAGACTGATTTTTAGGAGCAGGGAGTATTATAAGATTATAATATTAATTTATAAAAGCTTGTTTTAGATAATGACAGCAGTGATTAACTTTTTGAGTTGCAAAAAAATATGTTTTAAGTTTAAATTTATGCAGCTGGGTTTTACAATAATGCTCGAGTTTAACAAAACTCCACTACTACTTTTGAACAAAGTTTACAGTATACCTTAATGGAGTTTTTCTATGAAATAACATTTTATTATATTAATTACGAGGAGCAACAAGAAGATTTTATCTGGGGAAACATCTACAACTTTAAGCAGAGAATGAAAAATTTACAACTCATTGTTGAAAATTATGCAAAAGATTAATTCAACAATATGAATTTGTATTAAATATTTGCAATCATCTTGTTTGCAACAATAAGTGCTGTACTTATCTTTTCAATAGTGCCTCTAAATATAATGATTCAAATATAAAAGGAAAAGATTTTGAAACTTTTTGGTACATTTTCCCCAGCTGCTATTGAGTTACAAATCAAATAGATTGAACTTAGTCTTTATAAGATGGAATAAATTAGCATAAAAGAATAAACCAGTAAAAATATTAATGCATTTGAACAAGCTTAAAATTAAAAAAAGCAAAAACAAAACATTTTCAAACCTTATTTATTGAGGGACGAAGCTAATAACAAGTAAGAAAAAAGTTTAAGCAATCAAATTCCTAGATATATCTAAAGATAGTTAGACAAGCGCAGCAGACAAATAGCATCTTTTAGTAGTATTAAGAAGTTTAACCTAGCTTTATTTTTATTAGGGATGGTTGCTGTGGCGCTGCTATTGATTATGCCCATTCTTAATCTTGTTATATTTAATTCTTTTGAAGCTGAATAGAAAGTTACTTTAACAGATAGGATTTCTTTAATTGATATTTTCTCATTAATTATTGAAAACTTCTGCACTCATATGGAATAAATTTTCCTAATCTAAATAGGCACACCTCCCTCAACTTCTTATTATTAAACATATCTTTAAAATCTTTAAACTCTTAATTAATAATCATTTTAATACCTTTAAGAATTAACAGATGGATTTTAATTAAAAAGAAAAAATTAAGTTCTCTTTGTAGATTTTTACTAAAATTTGTTTACTTCAAACGTTTGTGAAGTAAAATAAAATTTTCCTTAATATTTTAACTCAAACATAACTGAATCGAACTGTAATAGCTTATTTAATGGAATATTGTAAACAGGTTTGATATTTTCAATTTAAAAGGTTTTTTAAACATTTCAAGAGATGTATCAGATTTATACAACTCAAGATATCAACTAAGTCACAACTTAATTTATTAACTTTCAAACTTAGTATTCGTTTATTCAATTTAAATAAGTAATTCAAGTTATATCAGAAGCTGTTAATGGAATTAGGTAGTTTTAAAATGATCAGTTATAATCTTATGAGGATGAATTGAAATAAAATTTGCTTTACTTTTTTATAATCTAATTGATAATCTTGTGTATAGTATTTTTGATAGGATGGGTTTACCTCTTTTACTGGTTTAAAGACTAACTTCAAAATGTTACTAAAATTTTTAAACTGTTCCATATAAATCTTCTGTACGAAAATTAATACATCTTATAATTTTTTAAATAAATCTAAACGAAGGACTTAATATGAATGAAATCTGTTTAAAGAAAGCTTTCATTTATAAAAATTGTAAAGAAATTCGAGCTAAAAATAGAAATATTTTAAAATAGTCTATTCTAAATTAATTAGTGTATTAGATATATAACATTTTTCATCTATTTTTTAATTTTAAAGACCATTAAGAGATATTTAAATCTATTGATTTTAAATTTAAAAAAGTATTTATTTCTTTCAATAATTAATTACAAAATAGTTAAGGTTTAATATTTCTATGCCATAAAGTTAGGTCTTAAGAAAAACAATTTTATTTATAAATTTTGTTTTTCATTTTGTATAATTCATATATGTTGAGAATAAATTCATAGTTATCTTTAAAATGAAAAAATGTTTTTCTTAATTTGTTTTTATTTTCATGAAGTTTTCTATTTTTAGTTTTTTTAATGGGAAAATATAATAAATCTTTTTATCACTAGTATTTTTAATGATTGAATAAATTTGAATGAATGAGTAAAATTCTTTACTATTTTAAATTAATTAAATTAAAAAATGTAATAATTGTTCATTCTACATATTTGATTTGATAATATGTTCTATTTTTAGTAAAACTTATTTTTTATTTTCTAAATAATATAAATTGGTACTTTATTTTTAAATTTTCACAATCATGTTGAAATAATTTCTTACAATTTTGAAGCATTTAATTTGCTTATGTTCTACTTAAAAAAAATTTAAACTCATTTGCCTATAGAATAAAGAATAAAAGTAAATAAAATCTAATAGATAAATAGATTACTTACAAAATCTTTTTTTTAAATTAGTCAATTTAATGATCAAAAAAATATATTTATGGCGAATAATTTATAGTAAACAAGTAAATACTTACCTGATTAATTCAATTTTATATATAAAAAAATTGATAGATAGATCATCATAATTAAAAACTAAGATTTAATAATAAAAGCAATATAAATTCATTAATACATCAAAAAATAAAATGAAAAATAGGAAAACTAAGTCAAATTTCTAAAGCAATTTTTTCCTCCGAATAAAATAATTTTACACTAATGATTTAATTAAACTCATTCGCCCTATCAATTTGAGTAAAAATGTATCCATCTTCATGGTTATAATTAACTGTTTTACAGTGCTATCATTTGGATTAACAAATAATAAGAATCATTTACCATAGCTAAAAGAAGCGATGTAAAAATAAAGAATCAACAAAGTGCTTAATTTCTTGACATATCTCTAAGTAGTTCCATTTATAACTGATTACTTTGAATTTTAGAATTTTTATTAAATATTATTACTTGATCTTTCAATTTTTTTTAATGCCATCTTTATCCTAGTTTTGACTCTTTCATTCAGTTTTAGAAAATTTGTACAGGTAAAATACTTACAAAGATATATTTTTTTCTACATAGCCTTCTACAATAAGTGGCCTTTTTACGTATTTCTTAATATCTCTTTTAGTATTCTATCAGATAACACTAAAAGATAACTAGTTGGGCTGTCATATTTAAATATTATTTTCACACTTTTAATAGGTAAATAAATGATTTTGATTATTAATTGCTAATTAATTTAAAATAACATTTAATTTAAAATTATTCAATTTAATCTTTAATGAATTTGATGAAATCCATTTAAATAGTTCTGTTGACTTCATTAAATAAAAAATCAGGCATCTTTAATAAATAAATTTTCTCTTTTTTAACATAAAAATATACTTTTTTTTATAAACATTTAGGATATTTTTTGGAGATTCATGATTTCAGCTACTCGTTTCAAGAATCACGCAACTACTTATCCAAACAACCAAACAAATATAAAATATTCTAACTAACTTTAAGAATTATTCTAATATTTATCTACCAATTTTCAGATCACAAATACGTTGCAATTTATTCCTTATTTTATTTTCTTATTGAGGTTAGCTTTTTACTATTTAATGATTATTACTTATCAAGATGTATTAACAAAGCCTATTGCTATTTAACTGCTTCCTCACTTCAGATTTCTCTTCTTATTTTGTTAGAAATATATATATTTAAAAGTACTGATGTAATTATTGCTGGTATAATCACAGTGCCTTTGTCAATTAAAATGATCTATAACCATAAAGAAAAATAATATGAAAACTTATTTTCTTAGTTTTCGAATCTAAGTGAACTTTTGTAGTGCGGCAACAAAAAATTCTTAAAAATAATTAGAGTATTATTTTATTAATCAATATTAAGCAAAGAAAACTACCTAAATAGGGGCCAAGGAATCAATTACGAAACTATTATCAAAATTCATGAAGAGAAATGTTAATTTAATGATTAATCTTGCTTTTGCTATAAATACAGAAGATATGTAACCAATCAATTATATCTTTCATTAATTAAAATAATCAAACTATTTTAAAATTATTTTATATTTTTTAGCTTAATTTAAATAAATCACTTAAAATAAAATAAAGGAAAGGAATGATTCTTTGCAAATAGAAGAATTGTCTGAATAACACTTTCGATAAGAATACGCTCAAAGAGCAATTCAATATCTGATAGAAGCATACATAGAAAAAAAGCAAATAAGCGAATAAAAAGATAGTCTTAATGAATTAAAATTATAATATTTAAGTTACCTTCACGAAGTAATTAATAATCCAACAAAAAGCCTAGTAAATCTTAAGAAGATGTAAAACTAATATATAATTTAGAATAATTAAATTAACTGGCTTTAAATGTTTTACTTTTAGTAGCTTAAGCGATAGGTTATAAAGGATTAGCAAATAAAATTGTCTAACTCCAAAATAGAAAATCAAAGCTTAAAAATGATAGAGGTCATAGTATTTGATGATAAAATAAATGTTTGCCAAGAAAAATTAAAAACAATTTTACTTGATGTTGGTAGTTTCTATGATTACATATGTGGAAATTTTATTAATTTATATTAGTTATAAAATATGTCTACTCCAATTATTAATTTAATAGAAGACTTAAAATAAACTTTTATTGAGCTATATTAAATCAATCCTTAAGACTTAGACCTTTAGTATCTGACCTCTATTTTTATTCAAACTTTAGATTTATAAAATAGAACCATCAAAGAATTTCAAGAAGTTGCTGCTGCTTAAGCATAATAAAAGAATGATAAATAAAAAAAACTGAGCTAAATCAGCTAGCAATCTGAAAAAATGTGTGTTATATTTACATCTTTGATATAAAAAGATTTCATAATATAAAAAACTTCTAAATTATTTGAAAAAATTTTTGGATACAGCTCTGAATTTATTCAAGGAAAACAGCTAAATACTTTAATTCCAAATCTGCTAAAAATGCATCATAATTAAATCATTCAGTCTTTTATTGACGATGAACAAATGTCCCTTGTTAATTTAGGTATTTTTTATTTTTTAATTTATTTTACAATTAATATTTTCATTCATTTTTCATTAAATTCTAATGTTATAAACAACTTAAAAATATCTTATTACAAAGGTTAAAAATAATCATCAAACTTTTTTACTAAAATAATATTTTACATCATTTAAATCATCAAAGCTTTGTTAATAAAATGGTATTTTGCATCATTTGAATTATTATAAAATCTAATTTTATTCATTTTTCATCCAACTTTTATCAATTTTATTAACTAAGGTGAGAGAAATATATTTGGTTTGGATAAAAGAGATTTTATTTTTCATATTAATTTGAGAATAAAAATTCAAGCTTTTCAAAGCGATTTTGGAGTCTGCGCTCTCGTTCAGAAAAAGAAATAAATATTTTCTTATATATTTTTTGAAAGCAAAGGAATAATTACTGATTTATCAAAGAAAATATTTATAGATATTTTTTAACCACTCGGATTTAAGAAAGGTAAGATATTTATTTTGAGATTTATTTTACAATAGGAATTTTCTACAAATAATTTAAAACATATCTTTTAAAATATAAAAAGGAGTTAAACTAAATATATTTGAGCTGATTCCTTCCCTAGAAGAAATATTTAAGACTCAATAATTTGACTAATACTTCCACAGCTTCTTAATAGCTAAAAAGTCTTTGTTATGCAAAAACTAAACACCAGTTTTTAGTGAAAAATTTTTTTAATCATAAAAAACTGTTAATGATTTGATATAAAGCAATCAAAATGAGGAAGTTTTTTATATTCAATTCAGATTATTAAGCCATTCTATAAAAAGTAAAATAAATATTAACTTGATTGAAATTGATCTTTACTAATAAGAAACTAATGAAATAAAAAAATAAATAATCTTAGAATAGTTTAACACATAAAAGGAAATTAAATAATCCTAATAATATAACTCAACATGCGAGTTTTCTTCTTAAGTGTTTGAAAATGAAGATAATTAGGCAACAAAAAAAAGAGAGAGTGAAAAAAATGCATAAATAGACTATTAAAAATAGAGAACACTTGAAATTAAAGCATTTTAAACATAAAATATTTTAGAAATCTAAACGCTTGATTTATAAAATGATATTGTTGAAAAGAAATTCAATACAGATTTGAATGTTTATGAAATTTATGATCTATAAACTCCAAATAGTAATTATGAACTAACAGAAGAAAAATACTTAAAACAAATTGGAGTTTCATATCACTAGAATCTTTAATCATAAACAATAAATTATCCTTTTAGAATATCATCAAATACAATAGATCTAGTAGAAATAAACTAAAATCAAAATTTAAATAGTCTAGAAAAATAACAAAAAAAATAAAATCAATTAAATGAATAATAATAATAATAATAATAATAATAGGATTTTACAGGTCTAAACAATAAGCAAAACAATTTCTAGAAGCAGCTAACTTTTTAAAAAGTTTAAAACTACCAATATCTTAACAATCTTTAAGGCAACAATAGTTTAAACCTAAATTAAAATGACTTTATAAATAAAATAAAATCTAAAGATTGGCCATAAAAAGTAAGGACAGGAAATAGAAAAAAATATTGGAGAGAAAAGGAAGAACATAAGGAAGAGCAATATAATGAAATAGCTAGTGTCAACTCTAGCAAATACAGCACTGAAGAAATCATGAAAAGAAAAATGATCAAAAAAATTAAAAAAATGGAATTGACCTCAAGATTAAAATTAATGGTTTTCACAGGAGTTGCAGCTTTTCTGATTCTAAGCTTTGTTTCTTCTATCATTTATATTCAGAATACAAATAGCTTAAATTCGTTTGTCAGGTCATTCTTAAAAGTAGATGACGGTATTTTTTGCTTTATTGATATAATGAATTTCATCTCTCTTAAAAAATACGAAGTCATTCTATAATAAAATCAATCTTTAATTATAGATAATCTAGATCTTTAAAAATACGAATAGAATTTAGCTTACCACTAATAGAATGAAGTATTATAAGATTATAAATCTAACTTATAAAAGCTAGTTTTGGTTAACTACAACAAAGACCAGCTTTATCAATTGCAAAATAATTTATTTTAAGTTCATATTTACGGAGCTAAAACTGAAAATTATAACCAAGATTAATAAGATTCCATAACAACTTATGAATTAAGTTTGTAATACACATTAATGGAACTTTTATAACAAATAACGTTTTATTATTTAAATTAAGGAGACTCTCAAGAAGATTTTATTTGGGGAAACATTTATAGCTTCAAGCAAAGAATGAAAGATTTACAATTAATTGTTCAAGATAATGCAAAAAGATAATTCAATAACATGGATACCCAGTAACAAACAACAATAATTTTGTTTGCAACCATCTGCGCTTTGCTTATATTATCAATTCTGCCTTTAAATTGTGTGATTTAAGCTTAAAAGGAAAATATTTTAAAACTTTTTGGCACATTTTCTCCATTCTCAATAGAGATTCAAATCAAATAAATTGAATTAGGCCTTTATAAAATAGAGTAAATGAAGATCTTAAACCAATCATGTAAAAACAGTGTTTAAACTAACCAACGAGCTTCCTTAAGAAAATAAAAAAACTAATAAAATTAAGAAAGCAACAGCAGTACTTAAGTACCAAGTTACGTTTAGAGATAGCTTGATAAAAGAAAAAGAAGAATTGCATCTTTTAGCAATATACAAAAATTCAATTTAGTATTACTTTTTTTAGGAATAATTGCAGTAGTATTGCTCTTAATAATGCCAGTTACTAGTATAATTACATTTGATCCGTTCGAAGAAGAATCTTCAAATACCCTTGAACATAGAATTTCTTTAATTGATATTTTCTCTTTGATTATTGAAAATTTCTCCTCTCATATGGAACAAATATTCCTAATATCTACTAACCAATCACCCTAATAATCTAAATAATATGAATATTTATAAAATCTTTAAAGCTAAAACTGGTATCAGTTTTAAGAGCTCACAAAACTAGCTGAAGTCTATGGAGTGCGAAGAAATGATGAAACCATGTTTGAAAATTTTTATTTGAGTCTGTTAAAATAGAATGTGTGCAGTGTGAGATAGAATTTTCCTCAATATTTTAATTCGAACATAAACGAGTCATCATGTAATAATTTATTTAACGGAATTCTATAAAGAGGTCTAATATTTTCAGTTTAAATGGTTTTTTAAACATTCAAAGAGTTGTTTTAAATTTATTCGGTTGAGGACAGCAACGAGCTCATTAAATAGCTTTTTAGGTTCTAAAATTCTTATTCGTTTATTTAATTTAAATAGCTAGTTCAAGTAATTACAGAAGTTGTTAATGGAATAAGGGAATACTAAAATGGTCAGTTGCAAAATAATCAAAAATAATTGAAACAAAAATTATTTTACCTATTTTTTATTCAGTTAATAATTATTTGCATCATATTTTTGGTAGGAACTGTATATCTCTTTCACTGGCTAAGACGTTAACTAATAAATTCTAAGAAAATTTTTACACTCTTCCATATTAATCTTTTATATGAAAATGATTTTATCCAATAGTATTTTAGGTAAATGAGAATTAATCGCTGAAAATTCAATAAATTTATAAAATGATTTCAATAAATCTTTAAAAAACAAATTAAAATAATTACAATGATAATGTCAAAGAGGAAAAGAAGATAAAAGTATGTACATTTTTTGCATATTTAGTAAATTTAAATGTTGATTTTTCAAATTATCTGAATAAATTATAATAAATTTTTAAATGCAAACTATTAAAATAAATTTTAAAATTGATTTAAACTCTAAATAATTTTTGATATTTTTATAGAAATTTAAATCCTAATAAGCATAATATTTCAAATTAGTTTTTTTTCTCTTTTTTAGTTGTTAAGGAACACTATTCAGGTCATCTTCTTTCAAACCCTATTTAAATTTCATTGTTTTAAGTAATTAAAAGTTAATATTTAATTAATTGATTAGTATTTTTAATAAAAATTTGTTTCTTGCTTTATAAACTTTAATGAGTAAGGGAAACCCTTACTTACCTTTCAAAATTTCATCCTACAGTTAAGTATTAATAAATAAATAGAAATAGTATAATTTCTATGTTAAATATATTTTACCTGGTGATTTCGACTGACTCTTTAACTCTTGTAGATTATATTAAAAATACTCAAATTAATTAATAAGCTAATAATATTTTATTTGCTAATATTTATGGATTTTTAAAGAAGCCTGTCTGATAAACTAATTGCATAAATTATTCAAAAATATATTTCCTTTTTTTCTTTCACTTCATTATTTTAATTAAAAGTCTATTTTAAAAGTTAATATTTTATAAATAAAATTAGGTTTTTAAAGGTAAATTAAGTTGAAATACAATTTCATTTAATAGAATATGAAATTAAAATAAGCTTTAAAAAAAATATAATGATAATAATAGATATGCATGCTATTGCGGTTATCAGATAAAAAGTCTGATCATCATCTTCAAAATACCTCCAAAAAGTGAAATAATTAAATATCATCAGATTTGTTTTTTGCTTTTGAATAAAAAAGTATTTATTTAAGTCTTTTTTTAAAATTAAAACAAGAATAAATAAGCAAATTTGCCAAAAAGAAAAGGTAGAAAAATGATAGTATTTAATTCGAAATTTGAGATTTTGAATTGGCAGAGAATCAAGCTTAGTGATGCCAAAACACTAAAGCTAGAATGCAGTAGCAAAACAACAGAATTATAAAATAGCAAAATCCATTAAATGAAAGATTTCGTTCGTTTATTTTAATTAGAGATAGATCATTTGCATATTGAGTTTAGGGCAATCAATATGAAAATTTAGACAAATTAAGATTTTATAGATTTTGTCATACAAGATGTTATCACTAAATATGCTGATTAGATCACCAAATTGACTATAGTAAACTTTACCTTTTCTATAACAAATCAATAATAAGAATAGAGCAAAAAATAAATTTTGTAGAATTTACTTCTTCCTTTGAGAAATCTAAAATATGTCTACATAGAACACTGCTATAATAAATTTTAGATTGAGAGAGGAAATGTTTTTCAGGAGATTTTAGATATATTTACATTAAATAATTAATTCAACACAATTGAATATTTCTCTATCATGCAAGATAACACTGAATTCGAAGATGAATCTTTAAGATCAAAGAAAAATGAAATGATGAATTTCTAAAATTAAATAATTTAAAAGATTGCAAACTTTAAATGTCTTAAGAATCTTTAAATAAGCACTTTAAATATGAATTTTAACTAAGATTTTTACAAGAAGGTTTACTAGAAAATATCTGTGATGGAAAGCCTCGAATAAGTGGGCTTAGACTTATGGAGTAAGAACTGTTCGCTGAAGTAGCAAATATAAAATCTCAAATTTCTAACTAAATTTGGTAAAACTCTAAAAGAAATTACTTTTTTATCTGATAGCTACTGCAAATAAGATGATGTAAAATAACTAAAAGAAATCTTGCTTTAATTTGAAAACTTAAACGATTTGTGTATTAGAGGAGTTAAATTTTGCTAAAAACCATAGTTTGATTCATTTTTTAGTTATTTCAACAGCTAAAAAAATCTGAAAAACCTCACACTTGACATCTCAGATTCATCAGTAAAAAAATTAGATATGATGAATTTGTTTTTATATCAAAGTTTGAAGGATTGCATTCAATTAGAAGAGTTAAATTTAGCTTACCCTAATGAGTTTACATTTGTTAAGAAAGAGTTTTAAGATCTTTAAACTCTTCTCTTATCATTCGAAAATGGTTTGAAATATCTTAGATTGTAAATTGGCTCTTTTGAAGAATGTGAAGATGGATTTGAAACATTTAGAAAAATAATTAATTTTAAAAATCTTATGATTTTCTAATTTAAATATTTTTTAGATGTTATTGAATTGGATGCAATTAAAGATGAAGTAGAAAATGTTAGAAAAATAAAAACATTTGAAATAAGCCCAGAAAAATGTCATTCAAATTTTTTATAATAAGTTAAGCTAAATATACTTTTGTAGCTGGAAGATCTGAAAAGTCTCTACCTAAATTTGTATTCATTATAATAATTAACATTTTCTAATAGCAATTTAATCAGTCATTTAATGTAATTTTAATTGGAATCATTTAAACTCCATCCTTAATACTATGAAACATACAAAGATATTGTCATTAAAATTATTAATATGAATAAGCTTTCTTTAAAAGAATTAAGTTGTTATATATATGATGAAATAGAAATACTTCCTAATCTTGTTTCTCTTGATGCAAATAATTCAGTCCGCGATTATAACTATTTATTTAAAAAATTACCTTTATTAGTAAAATTTGAAGGTATCACTAAATGTAACTTTTCTTATTACTAATAATTTTTATCATTTAGTTAATATAATAATGAGTTAATTGAGCGTGAATAATATATGATAAAAAATAATTATTATATAACATAATTTAAAGTAGTTTAAACTGATGTGTTTTAAAGATATCTTCTCAATAAATAAGCTATGCTAGCCCACCTAATTATCTATTGCTAATTAATAAAACCTTTTATTTTTTTTCAGGCAGATTTTCTTCATTGGGATCTTTCAATAGATTTATGAAAGTTAAAATTTTAAATTATATAATTAAAAATCTAGTGTTTGTTTTAAGTATCTATTCTTTCATGGTGTTTAATTACTTATTTAATAAATTTTCATTAGAATCTTTTAAAAACAAATTTTGATAAAAAGATCAAACTATAATGATAATTAGTAATATATGTCTGTCTTATGAGTGTATTTAACATAGAAAAATTGTAATTTAATTTGTTTAGCATTTTATAATATGTCCATGTTTATTTTAAAATTTTGTAATTGTTCAATTAAACAAAATCAAAATTATTAGCCTGGACAAAATGGTTGGACAATTATAAGTCATGGTTAAATTAATTTATACATTATTCGGCTCGTATTAAAATTAATAATATACTTCAAGATCTATAATAATATAATATTTAAATTTAATTGGTCAGCTGACAATGCAGAAATAATTTTAAAATTATAAAACATGGATAAACATTTAATAAATAATTTAAAAATTATACTATCCTAAAAAAGAAATTAAAAAAAGAGAAATTTTACTAGAGGTCCAATGGATGAACCAATTTATTTATTAAAAAAATTGTTAATATTTATATTTGTATCTCTTATTTATCATTACTTTCTAAATTTATTAATCTGATCTCAATTTTGTTTGTTCTCTCTATTTAAATTAATTCTTATTAAAAATTAATCATTATTAAATTTAGATCAAATTTTTTCTAATTATATATCAAATAAATCAATGATATAATAGAATAAATATTTTGACAATTTAGAAGACGTAAGTATTTACTTTTTAATTAATTTCTCTTTAATTTTATTTTTATCATTTATCAAGTTTTTAAACTCTTCTCTTTAAACTCATACTGATCTCCATAATAATCTCAAGTAAATTAAATTTATTATAATTAATCTTATTTATTTTATCATTGCTATAAAGTTAAATTTTAAAAAAAATATTATCATATATAATATTGTTTTATTATTCAAATTAATATTTATTTTTTTGTATCTAATTTTTATTTTTCAACTTAGCTTAAATTATATAGAAGTTTATTCTAAATTCATATTTTATTTATTTTTCCTTCTATCTAACTAATTTTTTTTTCAATATTTAATAAGTTGGCTTTAAATTGGTGCTGAAGGTGCTATAGGTTTAGGTTCTGCATTAGCAAAATGCAATAATCTCTCAAATTTAACACTTAATTTGGTGTAAAAACAGCTTATTTATTTTAGATTGTGATATTTTTTAATTCAAAATAAATTAAAACAAAAACAATCATTTTATTTGATTTATTTACTTTTTATCTTCAATATTTGCTTAAATTATGTAATATTTTATTCTAAATTCATATTTTTATTCATTTTTCCATATACCTAACCAATACTTTCTTCAATATTTAAAAAGTGATAATTAAATTGGTGATGAAGGAGCTATAGGTTTAGGTATTGGATTAGCAAACTGTACTAATCTCTCAAATTTGACACTTGATTTAGGGTAAAAACAGCTTATTTGTTTTAATTTATTTTTTATTTTCAACATTCGCTTTAATTATTTAATAGTTTAATCTAAATTAATATTTTTTATTCATTTTTCCTTCTAACTAACGAATGTTTTGTTCAATATTTTAAAAGTGGCAATTTGATTTGTCCTGGAGGTACTATAGCCTTAGGTTCTGGATTAGCAAAATGTGCTAATCTCTCAAATTTGAAGCTTAATTTAGGGTAAAAACAGCTTTTTTTTTGGTTGTGACATTTTTTAATATTAAAATGAATTAAAATAAAAAAATTCTTTTTATTTGATTTATTTACTTTTTGATTATTTTTTTTTAATTTAATTTATTTTTAATTTTCAATATTTACTTAAATATTTAATATTTTATTCTTAACTCATATTTTTTATTCATTTTCCTTCTAACTAACTAATATTTTCTTCAAAATAATTAAAAAGTGACAATTAAATTAGTGCTGAAGGTGCCTCAGCCTTAGGTTCTTCATTAGCAAACTGCACTAATCTCTCAAATTTGACACTTGAACTCCAGTAAAAATAGCTTATTTGTTTTGGATTGTTATATTTTGTAATATTTAAATGGATTAAAACAAAAAAAATATTTTTATTTAATTTATTTGCTCAGTGATTCTTTTTAGATTCTGATTATGTTTTTTATTTTAAATCATATTTCATTTTTAATCTTCGCTTAAATTATTTAATAATTTATTCTAATCTATTCATTTTTCCTTCTAAGTTACTAATATTTCCTTCAATATTTAAAAAGTTTCAATTAAATTGGTGCTAAAGGTGCTATAGACTTATGTTCTGCATTAGCAAAATGCACTAATCTCTCAAACTTGACACTAAATTTATTGTAAAAACAGTTATTTTTTTTGAATTATTATATCAAAATGAATTAAAAAACAATATTTTTATTTGATTTATTTACCTTTTGATTCTGATTATGCTTTTTTAATTTAATTTATACTTCAATTTAATCATTTGCTTAAATCATATTATTGTTTATATTTTATTAATACTTTTTATTTGTTTTTTCCTTCTAGCTAACTAATATTTTTTTCAATATTTAAAAAGAGACAATTAAATTAGTGCTGAAGGTGCCTCAGGCTTAGGTTCTGCATTAGCAAACTGCACTAATCTCTCAAACTTGACACTTAAACTCCCGTAAAAATAGCTTATTTATTTTGGATTGTTATATTTTTTATTATTTAAATGGATTAAAACAAAAACAATATTTTTATTTGATTTAATTACTTTTTGATTCTCATTATACTTTTTTAATTTAATTTATACTTCATTTTCATCATTTGCTTAAATTATATTATAGTGTATTCTTTATTTCCTTTTTATTTATTTTCCCATCTAACTAATTAATATTTCTTCAATATTTAAAAAGTTACAATGAAATTGGTGATGCAGGTGCCTCAGGCTTAGGTTCTGGATTAGCAAACTGCACTAATCTCTCAAATTTGACACTTTATTTAAGGTAAAAATAGTTTATTTGTTTTGGATTGTGATATTTTTAATATCAAAATGAATTAAATCGAAAACAATATTTTTATTTGATTTACTTACTTATTGATTCTGATTAGGCTTTTATAATTTAAAGCCCTTTTTATTTATAATATTTGCTTAAATGATATAATAATTTATTATTTGTTCATACATTTTATTCATTTTTCCTTCTTAATAACTAATACTTTCTTCAATTTTTAAAAAGTAAAAATTAAATTAGTGATGAAGGTTTCCTCGGCTTAGTTTCAGCATTAGCAAAGTGCACTAATCTCTCAAATTTAAGTCTTAATATACGGTAAAAACAACTTGTTTATTATTGATTGTGATATTATTTAATATCAAAATGAATTAAAACAAAAAAAATATGTTTATTTGATTTATTTACTTTTTGATTCTGAGTATTTTTTTTAATTTAAATAATTTTTTATTTTCAATATTTGCATAAATAATATTATAATTTATTCTTTATTAAGACTTTTTAATAAAGAATCCCCCTAACTAACAAATATTTTCTTCAATATTTTAAAAGTTAAAATTAAATTGGTGTTGAAGGTGCCTCAGGCTTAGGTTCTAGATTAGCAAACTGCACTAATCTCACAGATCTGGCTCTTAACTTAAAGTAAAAACAGTTTATTTGTTTTGGATTGTGATGTTTTTAATATCATAATGAATTAAATCAAAAACAATCTTTTTATTTTATTTATTTACTTTTTGATTCATTTTTTTAATTTAGATTAAATTTCATTTTTAACCTTTGCTTTAATTATTTAACTATTCTTAACTCATATTTTTTGTTCATTTTTTCTTCTAACAAACAAATATTTTCTTCAATATTTAAAGTGAAAATTAAATTGGTGCGGAAGGTGCTATAGGCTTAGGTTCTGCATTAGCAAACTGCACTAATCTCTCAAATTTGACACTAGATTTAGAGTAAAAACATCTTAATTGTTTTGAATTTTTATATTTTTTAATTCAAAATGAATTAAAACAAAAATAAAAATTTTATTTGATTTGATTTATTTACTTTTTGATTTTATGTTTTTTTAATTTAAATCATTTCTTATTTTCAACCATATCTTAAATAAGTTTATTCTTAACTCATATTTTTATTTATTTTTCTTTCTTAATAACTAATATTTTCTTCAATATTTAAAGTGAAAATTAAATTGGTGCTGAGGGTGCTATAGGCATAGGTTCTGCTTTATCAAACTGCACTAATCTTTCAAATTTGATACTTAATTTCGGGTAAAATAGCTTTTTTGTTTTAGACTGTGATATTTTTAATACAAAATGAATTAAATCAAAAACAATATTTTTATTTTATTTATTTACTTTTTGATTGATTAATTATGTTTTTTAAAGTTAAACCATTTTTTATTTTCAACCATAGCTTAAATTATTTAATAGTTTATCCTAAATTAATTTTTTTTATTAATTTTTTCTTTTAAATAAATAATATTTTCTTCAATAATTAAAAAGTCAAAATTAAATTGGTGTTGAAGGTGCTATAGGTTTAGGTTCTGCAATAGCAAACTGCACTAATCTCTCAAATTTGAAACTTGAACTCTGGTAAAAACAGCTTATTTGTTTTAGATTGTCATATTTTATAATATAAAAAGGAATTAAAATAGAACAATCTTTTTATTTGGTTTATTTACTTTTTGATTTTACATTTTTTTAATTTAAATAATTTCTTATTTTCAACCATAGCTTTAATTAATTATTTAATAGTTTATTCTTAATTCATATTTTTATTTATTTTTCTTTCTTAATAACTAATATTTTCTTCAATATTTAAAAAGTAAAAATTAAATTGGTGCTGAAGGTGCTATTGGCTTAGGTTCTGCATTAGCAAACTGCACTAATCTCTCAAATTTGGCACTTCAATTCTAGTAAAAATAGTTTATTTGTCTTGGATTGTGATATTTTTTAATATCAAAATGAGTTAAAAAAAAATCTTTTTATTTGGATTATTTCGTTTTTGATTCTGATTATGTTTTTTTAACTTAAGTCATATTTCATTTTCAACCATATTACTTAAATTATATAATAGTTTATTCAAAATTCATATTTTTTATTCATTTTTCCTTATACCTAACCAATATTTACTTCAATATTTAAAAAGTGATAATTAAATTGGTGCTGAAGGTGCCTCAGGCTTAGGTTTTACATTAGCAAACTGCACTAATCTCTCAAATTTGACACTTTATCTACAGTAAAATGAGTTTATTTGTTTTCGATTGTGATATTTTTAATATCAAAATGAATTAAAACAAAAATAATCTTTTTTAATTGATTTATACTTATTGATTTTGATAATATTTTTAAAATTTCACTCATTTTTCACTTTACTAGTTTATTATTAATTCATATCTTTTATTTATTTTCCCTTCTAACTAACTAACTAACTAATTTTTTTTCAATATTTAAAAAGAGGTAATTAAATTAGTGCTGAAGGTGCTATTGGTTTAGGTTCTGCATTAGCAAAGTGCACTAATCTCTCAAGTTTGATACTTGATTTAAGGTAAAAGCATTTTATTTGCTTTGTATTGTGATATTTTTTAATAAAAATGAATTTAAACAAAAAAAATCTATTTATTTGATTTTTTTACTTTTTGATTCTGATTATCTTTTTGAGTTTAAGTTATTTTCATTTTCAACTTTTGCTTAAATGATTTACTAATTTATTCTAAATTAATATTTTTTATTAATTTTTTCTTCTAACAAACTAATATTTTCTTCAATATTTAAAAAGTGAAAATTAAATTGGTGCTGAAGGTGCCTTAGGCTTAGGTTCTGCATTAGCAAACTGCACTAATCTCTCAAATTTGACACTTGAACTCCTGTAAAAATAGCTTATTTGTTTTGGATTGTGATATTTTTAATATCAAAAAGATTAAACCATCAATATTCTTTTTATTTGATTTATTTACTTTGTTAAAATATTTTTATTTATTAATTTTTATGCTATTCATTAAAAATAATTAAAATATTTATTTGGATATTTTATAATAATCTCTAATTTGCAATAATAGATACAGTGATATTAATGAATCACAAAAGTTAAAAGTATTGAGCAAGTACCTCAAAGCTAAAAGATTAGTTGCTAAATTAATTTGTTTATGATAAAAATAAGTAATAATGATAGATAGAATGGATGGATGGATACATCTAAAAAAATTTTCTAAATATAAAATAAATAAATTTGTTTATTTTTTAATAAGATTTTAAATTTGATAAATATTTATATTTTAATTAATTCCATTCATCTCTATATATGATAAATAACAATTAGTGATAAAATTTGTCTTATTTTTTCCATAAAATTATTTTCGCAGGTCAAAAGACTACAAAAGCCAATATTTTACAAAAGAATCATCTAAAATTAAAGTCTTATATATTTTTACTTTTTATTTATTTATTTATCTTTTGCTAAATGATATATATTACTTGTTTTTCCAAAATTAAACATAATAAGCTGAACTTCTAAATTAAATACTAATTTAACTAAATTAAACAATTTACTGTTTTATTCTCATCTTTATAAACATTTCGATAATTTTCATTTATGGTGGAAATTTTATTAACTTAATTGTTAGCCATTAAAAAAGCATTTAATTTTAACTTATAAAATTAGTTAATTAGATAAAATTTATTTTATTTACTACTTTGTTAAATATTTAATTTTTTTTAAGTGGTCTTTTTATTTTGCTTTTTTAATTAAATATTTACTTATTGGTAAAATAATTGGTTCATCAAATGAAAGTAATGACCATTTTAAATATGTGTATGTATCTTTTTACAGATTTACGACTATGGATAAACAAAATTTAATTCATAATATAAGATAAAATATAAAATAATTTTATAAAGTTTTTCATTTACTTATTCTTTCAAATTTAATTTACAAATAAATTTATTTAAAATTTTTTTATTTCCTCTTTATATTTGCTATTGTTACCAATGAAAGAAACAAACACTAAAATTTTTTATTAAGTTTGTCTTAAGCAAAAAATTTCTAATTATTTGAAATTTGAATCTTATCTTTTAATCACAAAAGTGATTTTGACCTCCAATTTATTATCCAATCTTTTTTTAATTTAAATTTTGATAATTCTTTTATTTCACAAATAATTTAGTATTAAAAATAACAATAAAAAATGATTTAAAAATAATAAATATATTTTGACAGTGTAGAATATGTATACATTTTTTTAGGAATAATATTACCTTTTATATATATTTTTTTAATATCAAAAATACAGGGTAGGTCAAAATAACTTTTACACTATAAATATAATATATATGATACGTTTCATAAAAAATAAGTATTATATTATTATTCATTGCAATTTAAATATATTTAAATTTTTAAGCTAAAATTTATATTTTTTTTTTTGTGAAAGAAATAAACAATCAATATACATAGATTTATGTTAATAATCAAGTAACAATGATAGATAGAATCAATAAATGAAAAACAAATTTTTAATTATAAAATAAATAAATTTATTTATCTTTATTTTGAATATTTTGAAAACTAAAAATCTAATTTAGAATTTCAATTAATGAAAATGAATCAATATGTAAAACAAAAATATTAATTTTATTGTTTATATTTAAATGAATCAATAATTATACTATTTAAATATTTTAAATGAATTAACTAAAGAAAAAATATTAATTTTATTATTTAAATATTTTAAATGAATTAACAAATGAAAGCAAATTAATTTTATTGTTTGAATATTTTAAATTAATTGGCAAAAGCAAACTTAATTTTGTAACAAAAGAAAAAAGATTAATATTATTGTTTAAATATAAATGAAAAAAAATTTCAAAATTTGAAGAGTATAGTTGGTGCTGAGTGCACACATCTGAAGAATCTATTATATCCTATCCAAATTTATTTTTATTAAAAAATAAATAATTAATTAACAATTTTTATTATTAAATAAATTTAGATTAAATTTTTTCCTAAACAAAAACAAAATAAATGATATAATAGAATAAATATTTTTATAAGCTAGAAGATGTGAGTATTTATTTTGTAATTATTTATTCTTTAATTTTATTTTTGCCATTAAAAAAGTTTTTAAACTCTTCACTTTAAACTCATACTCATCTCCGTATTCATCTCTAGTAAATTTAATAGAAAAGAATCATTCTTATTTATTTTATCATTATTATTAATTTAAGTTTTTTTTCAAGAAACATTCTTATAGATATTATTATTTATTTATTTAAATTTATATTTATTTTATTATCTTATTTTTTATTTTCAAGCCATACTTAAATTAATTAATAGTTTATTCTTTATTCATATTTTTTATTCATTTTTCCTTCTAACTAACTAATATTTTCTTCAATATTTAAAAAGTTACAATTAAATTGGTGATGCAGGTGCCTAAGCCTTAGCCTCTGCATTAGAAAACTGCACTAATCTCTCAATTTTTACACTTGGTTTAAGGTAAAATCAGCTTATTTGTTTTGAATTGTATTAATATAATAATGAATTAAAACTTAAACAATCTTTTTACTTGATTGGTTTACTTTTTGACTCTGATTATGCTTTTTTAATTTTAGTCATTTTTCATTTTCACCATTTGCTAAAATCAATTTTTTACTAGTTTATTTTTTATTCATTTTTCCTTCTAACTAACTAATATTTTCTTCAATATTAAAAAGTGATAATTAAATTGGTGATGCAGGTGTCTAAGTCTTAGCCTCTGCATTAGCAAACTGCACTAATCTCTCAAATTTGACACTTAATTTAAGGTAAAAAAAGCTTATTTGATTTGGATTATATTAAAATAAAAATGAATTAAAAATAAAACAATCTTATTACTTGATTGATTTACTTTTTGATTCTGATTATGCTTTTTT
>JH720173.1:0-50151 GCA_000231845.2 Tetrahymena malaccensis 436 | reverse complement strand
CAATCAATCTATATATCAATCTATCTATCTTCTAATCAAAAATCTTTCAAAAATATTATTACTCTGGACTATTTTGAATATGAAATATAGTGATTTAATTAAATAATTTAGGATGAAATATAAAAAAATATAGTTACCTATTATATTGAATAAAATATTTAGATAACTGAGACATGTCTTACAAATGTGAAATCTTTTCAGAATTTAAATTACCAGCTATTTTGAATATGCAAGTTAGTTATTTTGAAAATATTGAATCGTAAACATTACATCCTATTTTAATTTTAAGGTAAATTGAAGATTCTTTTATAAAATTAAAAAAATAAATATTACCTTCTATAATAAAAGTTTGAAGTGTTAGCATGATATAATACTATTATGATTTACCCTCTTTTAAGAATAAGATATGAGCATAGTAAAAAGAGTATTGATGTTTAAATATATTTATTTACTTCCTGTGTTTTGTATCAAATTAATTTATTTTTTTATTAATTTTACTGTCAAGAAGCAAAAATAATTGAATTACATCCTATTTAATATATTTATTAAAGTCAATCTGAATTCAAAGAGTAGCTTTAAAATAAATCTATCAACCTCCTATTTTAAAATCCTAATTAATTTTTCACCAATTAACTTTGTCTTTACATCCTAAAATTAAGTTATTAATTATGTAAAAATAAAAAAATTAAAAATCTTCTATTTTATAATATTAAAAGTGAGTAAAAAACAATCAAAGAAGTATTTAAATTATATTTTTTAAATTTCAATCAAGAAAATATTAAAAATACAATTCAAATTCAATTTATTTTTTGGTAATTTTGCTAACAAAATTGTTTGACTATTTTGCAATAAATAAATATTCTAAAAAATTACTTTCTAATTAGATTGTTATAAAGTTATTTCTTAATAAATACGATTTAATCTTTTATTCATTCTTATTTACTTCTAAGCTTAAACATTTGCTGGTTATTGCATCTTCTGAACATCTTATTTCATCCTGTAACCATAATTAAATTCCATTTGATGTATTTTGAGCCCATAAAATTTAATTAAAATTACAATCTATTAGTATATTTTAGGATAATTTTTTTAATAAGCTGCACTAATTTATTTAAATTATTTATTTATTTACCCCTAAGACTAAAAACCAATTTGTTAAACAAGATTTGGCTAATTTTTAGTTAAAAATTGTAAATCTAATTTAGTTTTTCTTATTTTTTTACTTCCTAACTGATCAATTATTAAGAATTGCTTGGTTGAATTGTTATGGATTCTTGCTTTTTTTGTAAATCTTAAATGATTTTTTCCTATTGTTTTAATTTTTAAACTAAAAGATCATTAGATTATTTCAATTCTTCAATCTTTTGTTCCTATTTTATTTTATAAAAGAATTATTATAATTTTTATTTTTTTTTCCAGCAAAGATTATTAACATATTTCTATTTGCTGTCATCGAGTTTTGTCTGGATTTCTTAGAGCAAAACCTTCTCGTTTTAACTTTATAAAAAATGAGATATTTTGAGAAATTTTTTGCATTTTAATTTACACAATCGGATAAAATTTATCATCAAGATTTTAAACAAATTCAATATCTTTTTTGAAATTTGTAATGGACTGTTGAATTTCTGATCCTTGCATGACTTCGACAAACTTTTCATCTAATTTAAATTCAATACAAATAATTCCTTTTAATATAATTAAAGCCTCCTTTATGGAAAACCTATCTTATGGAATGAATTAAGTCAACCCATCGATCATATACTTTAATTGCTTAAAATAAGAAAACTACTACCAAATAGTATTGTTGTATTGCAATGGTAAGTGCTTTTGGAGTAACAATTTAGTATTGAAACCCTAAACCATGACGAAAATTAGATAACCTTTTTATCCAAATTTTTAATTATGAGTTTAATCAATAAACCTATTAGTTTTTTTTTTACCTAAAGCAAAAGACTCACTCTTTTTTTATAAAAAAAATTGAAAAAAAGCTTTGGTAAGAATAAAACATATTACTTTTGGAGTTGGTCTAGTGTCTATAGTTAAGCCTCTGTCCTTATATTCTTCATAATACAAGTCGAAATCAGATGGTTAATAACATTCTGGAGCTTTGAATAAGTCATTTCCAATCTTTAAAAAGCAAATAAATATGATTAAGACTTATATAAGATTATATGAATAAATCATGTACGTGTTATTTAATTGCAACACCAGAAGTTTTAACAAGATTATCTGCCAATCCCAAATCAGCTATTTTAATTTAAATTAATTAGTTTATTAAAACTTATTTTATTTTTTAATCTAAAAGTCTTACAGACAATAGCATTTCCATTGTAATCTATTAAGATGTTATCCATCTTAAGATCATTTGCAACACTTTTTTTAGAGTGAATGTGCAAAAGACCTTCAGCAATATCTTTGGCATATTTGATTGCAGTTAATTCATTTAGTTTTCTGTCATTTGTTCCTTCTATGATTTCAGTCAGAGTTCCTATGAGATAATTGAATATCGCATTATTTAAATTTACACATACATTATTTTTATCTTATTTTACCTTGACACTCATTCAGAACTAAGAAAATAAATTGTTTTCCTTCAATTTTGCGTAAAAGATTAACGACATAAGGTGAACCTTTACATTTCTCTAACTATTCTATTTCTACTAATGTTTAGTCGTAATTCTATTAGTGAAGTACTCCTTTAAAATCTCTAATAACATTGCCTTTAATTGCATATCTTCTATTTGTTGACTAGTCCTTGGCTAATAAGACTAATCCTTGCTTTCCTTACCCTAAAAACCTAAAATCAACATAACCATATTATGATAATTCATTTTTCATATTTTCATAAACTTAAACTTGAGTTGGATCAAGCTATTAATTTTCTTGGATATTCGAAACTTTTTATAAAATAATAGAAAAACTTACTAGCGCTTAACAAATTTATATTGTTGAACTTATATTTTGCAATTTTTGATTGAGAAAGTGATAAAATTTGGATAGTAAAGATGATCTTTTAAATTGATGATTATGATGATTATTATTTATGAAAACAGTATTTACTTAACTTTTCTGGTCTATTAAGCATCTAGATGCCCTTACTTATATACATCTGCTTAATTTTCTACCTATTTTAGATGTGCGTAGCTAGCTACTACTTGGCTGCTTCTAAATTCTAAGAATTTTGAATATTGTAATTCATTTTTATGCCTAGTTTTACCTAATAACTTTTTACCTATTTTTCTTTCAAAATTGATTAATCAATTAATTAATTAAATATTATATATGTACAGCCAAATTGCTTCTATTTTTAAAGATTAATTTTTACTAATAATAGACTTCATAATAATATACTAATACATCATTTTTCAATTAGAATATTTGATCCACCCATCCAGCGTATCTTTTTCTGATCCAATAAGAAAAAAGGAAAACATATTTAAAATTTTCAAGAAGCAACTACTAAGAAAATGAATAAATTATTTTTATAATTTCAAAGATGTATTTAACTTTTCTTTCATTCATTCATTTTATATTTATTTTCAGTAAAAATTGTTAGAATAGCTTGAGTTTAAGCATAAAATATCATGATAAAGAAGATCATCTTTTTAACATTACTATTATTATTTTTATACAAATAAAAATGTTCACCAGCCCATGAATTGTATTTAAACTTAAAGAAAATCGAATATTGTATTATATCATAATTAATTTTTATGAATTATTTTATCTGCCATTATCTTAAATCCATTTATCTCTCAAAATATTACATTTTTTTCTCTCTAGGCTTAGATATTTTTATTATGTGATTAGGATATTAATTAAAAAAATGATGAAAAAATGAGTAATTTGAAAATAAATTAATTAGCTTTATAGCTGTTTCTTCATTATTTAGATTTGAAATTTATCTGAGAACAAATATATCTCTTTGCTTTGAAAAATACTTCATTAAATAGATATTTTTGATGGTTTTATTTACATAAATTCATTGCTAATAACTTTATTATTCTACTTATGATGACAAAAAAAAGGGCTTAAAAAATTATATTTAAAATAATAAATGGTACAAATATAGCCAAAAATAAATGAAATGTTGGTAACTCGAAAAATTAAACTAGTCTAAGTAAGTATTCATGAAATATCGTTTGATTGAGATTAGTTAATTTTTATTTTTCAAATAATGTTAATTTCGAAAAAAATACAAAAAAATGAATAGTAGACAAAAAAATGATGACAATAAAATAAAAATAGATGGTATTTTAAGAATAGTAAAATTATTGTTTTTTCAATAAAAAAGCTTGATATGATGTATTTTAATTATAGATTAATTTAAAAAATAATAATATTTTAAATATTATTATCAAATATTTATTTTTCAATTTTTTAATTAATAAATAGAATTTAAAATATAAAATTTTATTTTTGAATAAATAGATTTTAATTTAATATTATAATATTTCTATTTGTTTTAAAAGAAAATATTATTTATTTATAAAGCTTTTTATTTAACAATTTTTTTCGAAAATTATTAATAAGTTTTAATTAAAGAAATTGAATGGAGGTCTATGAAAATAAATTTAATTAATAGATTGAAATAAAAAACAAATATATTTTAACATATTTATAATGACAAACTTTTATAAATATTTGACTAATTAATCAAACATATCTTTATGAAATTCTAAAAAAACAAAAAAGCTCAAACTTAAAAAACTACTAGCCTTCTAGCTTTCCTTGCGATTTAATTCAATAAAATGCTCTAGGTTATTTTTTCATTCGTTAGGTTTTATAAAATTTTTACAAATTTTAGTTTTTACAAAATACTAATGCATTTTATTATGTAAAGCAAGTCATTTGAATCAAAACCACTTTGATCTCTGACTGAGAATAAAAATGACTCCAAATTATGAAGTTAGCTTAATTAATTTCCCATTTCTTAGATAAATTATCTAGTTATAAGGAATAATTATTATAAATTCAAGCTTAAGCTTAAGTGCTTTAAATTAGTTAATAGCGAAGGATTTTTTGCACATTGAAATTCTGCAGATCCAATTCTATTTTTACAAAATTATAATCTTAAATCTTCTAGGAATTACATGTAATTGAAAGTATCTGCTAATTAATAGCATTCTTCTTTACATGTATTTTCGTATTAATTAGTATTTATTTAAAGCTATTTAACTGAAGGTATTTTATTGATTGATTTTATGGGTAAAAAGATACTTTTGAACATGTATTCTAATCCTTGTAAATTAGTAATAATTTTAAAGTTTTTATTTTGAAAAAATTATTTATAAGGCAAAATTTCATGATGAATTTTATTTTAATTTTCTTCATAATTAAAAATAATACTTATTGGATCTATTAATTTTATCATATCAACTATTTCATTACTAAAATTAGAAGTAAACTAACTTACATGTACGATGATTCTAAAATTTTTAATATTATTTAAGGATTTTATAACATATGATATTTCTTAAATGCTGGATGACTATATCAAATTGTTATCACCGAAATCGATATTTAGAATCTATAAATAATTCATTTTGCTTAATGCCTCACATAATGCCGATACTCCAAATGATTCAATATTGTTTGAGTCATTTATAACTAAATTTAATATTTTTAGGTTACTCAAATACTACATACCATTTGCAAAAGCACAAGCTCCTTCTTTTTAAATTTAATTTGATTCTCCTATTTAAATTTTTAATTCAGTTAAGTGAATAAGATACCTAATTGCATTTCCTATTGAAATGGCACCCTCACTTTCTATTTTATCCTTCCCTATTTCAAGGAACAGAATTCTAAGGTTTGTTAGACGTTATAAACATTCACCAATTTAGATTGCTCCTTCTTTTTAGATATTGCAGCCTCCTAATTAAAATTTAAATTATCTTAAATTAGTTAGAGATTTTATTCCTTTTGCTAAATGATAAGCTCCTTCTTCATTGATATTATTTAAATTAGCAATTTATAAGCTTAGCAATTCCAGTTCAGGGAAGCTTTTGAAAGCATTTGCTAAGTATAGAGCTGATTGAGGTCCAATCTGATTATTTTCTTAGAAACTCAATGTAAGATCTCGTAAATATGAAAAATTGCTTAATGAAGCACACATTAGTTAGAATTACTAAAATGTAAATATTTCATCATTATCAATAATAAAAGAAAATAAGTTAATATTTTTATAACAAGAAATGCTTTTTAAAAAATTTTCTAATTTATTAGTTTATTAGTTTTTCATTTTATAAATTTTGATACTTAATTATGTTAGACTTTAATAATTTAAATTTTGTTGGTTTGTTAGCTAGATTGTATTGTCTTAAATCATAAATCTATTTTTTATTTATTTTGTAGTTTTTAATTAACAATAATCTCCTAAACTAAAATCAATATTTTGCACATTTTCAAAAGAATTGATACAATCTAAAAGATCAATCTATACACCACAACTATTTCTAATAGTAATTTATATTTTTTCAAGATTCTTTATAGACTTAATTCCATGAAAAATTTCATTCATACTCGAGTTAAGTATTTAATCTACAGGAGAAATAGCAGCTCCACAATCAGTTCCAGGATAATAAAGTTT
Organism: Tetrahymena malaccensis 436; assembly: GCA_000231845.2. Lineage (NCBI taxonomy): Eukaryota > Ciliophora > Oligohymenophorea > Hymenostomatida > Tetrahymenidae > Tetrahymena > Tetrahymena malaccensis. The sequence continues at coordinate 43,559 of JH720173.1, read as the reverse complement.
TTAATTATCAGTTTATGGTTATGAGATATAAATATTTAAAGAAATTTCATGCAAATTTGTTAAATAGCATAATCCCTTTCCTAAATGTATCAACTCTTTATTGAGCTATTTAGATTTTATATTGAAAATATAATTAAAATGAAGGAATTCTAAATGTTATAGGTATTATAAGCTGTCTGCTATTTGCATAACCATTTGAGCAGAAAATACTTACAAAACTAATTTCTTCAAATTTGTCAAATTTTAGAACATCTGTACAAATATTTAAGATTAAATCTATAAATCAAAATAATTTGAGTTAACCTTTAACTACAAATCTTCAATTTAGATAAGTTTCTTTATTCCCAGTGCTATTGATTCAAAAAATATTGTAAACAATTTATAAGAAATAAATTGCGGTGGATTTATCACAATATTTAAATCCAATTTTGTAATTTTAGTAAGGTAGCCAAGAGTTTTGCCGAATTTAATAAAATTTGGATTACTTAAAATTATAACATCAATTGACAAATCTAAATGCAATTCAATTAAATTCTCTAAGAAGGGTAATGATTATGAAAAATTCCATGTATCTATACAACTATTTTCAAAAAATTTAAAAAATTAGAGATTTAAGCAAGTTAAATTCGTCAAATACTTAAAACTTTCAAAAAAATCTATTTAATTTTCTTAAGCAAGGTTTTTATCAAAAGAAAAATTGAATTAAAGCTTTTTTAATTTTTTTAAACTCCTAATACCTTGAGCAAATGCTTATGCTCCAAGATTTGTAATGCTTGAGCAAAAGCAGTATTCTAATACTTCTAAATTACTGAGCTAAGATAAAATCTACCCAAATGAAGTTATTTCAATTGAATTACTCTTATTGATTCTGTTGATTCTAACATCTAAATTTATTAAGTTAGACATTTTTTATATTCCCTCCGCAATAGCTCTAGCTCCTTCTGAAGATATATCATTTTAATTACCTAAAAACAATTTAATAGATTCCAACTATTTAAGCTCTCCTAAAGCTTCACCAAGACTATAAGCTCCTTCATCACCTATTATATTATTACCATCTATAGAAATAACTAATTTTTTTAGATTTCTCATATTCTTTATTGCCTAAGACAAAGCAGAGAACCCTTCATCACTAATATTACTATCATAACATAAGTTTATGTCAAAATCAGTTAATTTTGTTAAATTCTTAAGACAATTAGCTAAGCAAATAGCAGTATACGTACCTTAAAATTAAGGACAATCAATTTCTAAGTTCATATTTATCAGATTTGGTATTTATTCAAATATTTAAACGTAACACAGTGTTGTTTATTTATCTTAGAAAGTCTAAAATCCTTTTATTAAAAAGCTTTCTAATTTCTATAATTTTTTTAAGCTATTGCATAACTCAATTGAAACTTCTGAGCAAATTCTATTTTCTTAAATGATTGAAAATTTTAAAACTTTTAAATTTACCAATTTGCCTAAAGAAATCGCTAAATCTTTAGCTCCTTCGACTTTTCCTAATCTTGCTTCAATCATGAAATCTAAATTTTCCAAATTAGTGAGCTATTCTAATGATTCTGCTATTTCCTGTGCTCCAACTTTGCAAATTTTACTTCCATCTATTTCAAATTTCAGCTACTACAGCTACTTAAAAAGCTTAAGATTCTAGCAAACAACACTAATTCCTGAATCATTGTATCTGTTAGATTGACCTATCTTTAATTATAGTTTAATAATGTGCAGAAGTTGCGAAAAGATGCTTGCTAAAGAGATCAAGCCTTCATTACTAACATAATTGTAGCTATCTAAAATAATTGTGAGATCAGATAACTATTTCAAATCAGAAATGGCTTCGGACAAATAGATTAATCCTTAAGAACCTACCTAGCATGACTCTCCTAAAAATAATTTTAATATTTAAACTTTTTTTAAACCTTTCAGAGATTGTGATAATATCTAAAATCCTTCATCACCAATTAATGTATTGCTAGTAATTGTTATTTAAACGTCTTGATAGTGTTGCCAATTATTTAGGTGATCTTCCAACAAATCTAAATACAGTTTTGAACACTACCTAATATGCTGTATCTAAATAGAAATAGAAGTTCTCTATGAATTATTTTGTAATTCTTGTTTAATAACTTCAATAGATTTAGATGCTTATAAAATAATCTTATTGTCCATAGTTTATTCCTTAAAATATTAATCCTAATTAATTCCTACTAAATTTTTGTAATGAAAAATCTAATTAAATAATAATAAGATATATTGGATAACGTAAAAATAATTGAATATTGATAAACTTTTAGTTCTATTGATGGATACTTCAAGTTTGTTATTTGAGTTAAAAAATAAATTAAAATTAAACTATTTTAGAAATTTAAGAATATAAACAATCAATAAAATAAGCTTTTTAACAAGCATATTTTTTTTAGAATTTAAAATAACTAATTAAAAAAGTGCGATAAAATTACAATTATATCTTTACATAAATTTAATAATTGCTATAGATAATGTTTGAAAAATATATGTATTTATCTTTTATATACTATATTTGTAGAAGTATGGACAACCCTAATTAAAAAAGTTTGAATAAATATTATCAAATGCTTCAACAAAATTTATATGTAAAGAAAATTATACTTGTTTGCAATTCTTTAAAATAATACAGTATATATGTAATATTTTTATTGTGACAAATATGTTGAACAAAGTTTTATTTGATAATTTTTTGTTTATATTTTAATTCTAATAAAAAAATTCATGTCAATCTACTGAAATGAGCAAATAATTATTTTTGAAGGAAATAATAATTAATTATCAGATCACAAATGCAAATATATTCATTAATCATCTTTGAGCTAAATTTGTAAGTTGAGAAACATATACTTATTAGCAATTCTTCATACTTTAAAATTTGAAAAAAATAGTTTTATTTATTAAATTTAAAATATATTAATTAAAAATTTTACTTATTATCATTTTTCATATTTGTGGTAATTAAATTTTTTCTTCGTCTTTTTGCTAACTTTCTTACTTTTGAGACATAAAAATACTAATTTAACTCTTTTTTGTTTAAAGAGATTTTCTTTTAAGTGTTCTCATTAATTATTTGCTTTAAAATAACCTAAAACCCTCTTTAAAAGTATTGTTTTATTTGTGATTTATCTTAGAAGGTTAGTTGGAGCTGTAGTTAGATTTTTATATATTGCTATTCATATCATTTTTGTTTTTTTAGAAATTAAAAAATTATTTTCTACAATTTTCTTAAAATTCTTTCATTTAACTAGAAATAAGCCTTTATCTTGACTCATCTTTTTTAGAAATAGGTTTTTAAATAAATAATTTAATAGAGAAGAAAATTTAATTAATTAAAAAAATTATTTACTTGAATAATTTATATTGTCTAAGTGGTCTTTATACTTATTTACCTCATACATATCTTTTTATTTTTTAATTTAATCTAAATTTTTTGCTAACATTTTCCAATGCTTAAACACTTAAAATTTAGAAAATTTTTATTTATTTAGTTTATTAAATATTTTATTTGGAAGAAAATATTTTAATATTTTTTGAATAAAAGCCAAAGTCAGATTATTCAACACTGTAGTGAAAGTTTGATTAGATTTTAAAATGAAAAATGTAAAGTAAAATATTTAGCCAAAAAATATGAGTTGAATCAAAATATTAATATCTTAGTAATTGTAGTATTATTGTATTTGGAAGATGAATATATTAAATATAGAGGTTGTGCATCCTAAAATTTCACATTTATTTAATTTATTAGTTTTGAAAGGTTTAAAAGTAAAAACTAATAAAAAGTATATGACCAAAAAGAAAAATGAGCAATTTTAAGGTAAAACATAGGCTAAAGTCAATTATATTTTGTAGCATATTCTAAATAACTCCCAATAATAGTATTTTTATTAGTACTCAAGAAAGAAGTACCCAAAAGTCGATTTAATCAAAAAGAAATTTAAAATACGTCTAGTTTTACAAACTTTAGACTTCAAAAAGAATAATGATTTCAATACCAAAGGAAATACAATCCAGAATGTGAGAAAGGGGACTATATAAATGATTCTAAAGCTATAAAAATCACTATCGTTACATAGTACTTCTAAGCTAATTTAGATATAGCTTTATTCTCCTATTGTCCTGCAGACAAAATTAGACACAAAATAGCTTAAAGCATCAAACTAGAAGTAAAAGAAAATAATTTGTATTATTATCTAATTTAATCCAATTTTTATAAATGTAATTCTTTGTTTCTATTTGTATTTTTTAATGATATAAAAAATAAAAGCTATTACTATATAAAAGCTAAAAGGAGTAAGAATGTAAGAAATTGATGTCAATACGATAAAATCTAGTTTTGAATTTTCTCTTTAAGACATATATAGTAAATGATAAAAGCACTAGGCACTTAAATTAATTATCTAAACTGGCTTAATAAGGCATAATATAAAATATTATAAAAATTTAGGAAACAAAGAATCCGAGTTATAGAGTAGAGAAGCTGTTTATAGATAGTTTATAAATATTTTAGTTATGAAAAATGTTTCCTTGAAGCATGTTGAATTAATAGGCAAGGCTTTCATCATCCTCAAGTAGTAACCTTAGCTTTCTATCATACAAGCATTAACAAACATAGTAATTTGATAGACTAAAAAGCAAACAATAAAGATAATTATCAAAAGGATATACAAGAAATCAAAGATAGTGTGATCACATTTTTAGCAGAGACTACTACCAACTGAATTTACATAATATCCATTCTTCCAAATCTTTTAAAATATGTCACAAGTTTCACACAGAGGACCTATATAACCTTCGACACACCCTGCTATGCTTTGCTTACTTTAAGGATCGCAGATATTTGGGTTATTTTTATTGCACTAAATTATAATATCACTTAAACTATTTTCTCTCCAAAAACCTTTCGAAACAATTAATACATCAGAATAGCATAAATCAACACCAACTGGACATTTTTTACATTCATTTTATGATAAATCTTATAAATTTAATATAGGCTAACTCACAGAATATGTCCCTTCGCTACATTACTGACATTAGATTATGTATTCAGATATTTGTTAGAAAGCTTCTCCAAATTTACAATTTCTAAAGGAAATTTAAATATTCAAAACCTTTTTAGTTTACCACGGTGTCACCTATAACTCTAAATTAGTTGAATTTGTAGTTATGTTTGGATATGCAGCAACCACAATATTATCAAAATTAAAGGAAAGAGTTGTTGAATTGTATTGCAAATAAGTAATGATAGATTATTACCTTATTTCAACTTTTTCAGTAGAATCTTAAATTTAGAATGTGTAAAACTCTAATTCTTTAATCAAGCTAGGATGATAAGTGCTATTTATTGATTTATTTTATTAAATTTTAATCTCAACTCCATCGTCATCATACAGAAGGATTTATAAGTATAAATTAGACCCACTTCTTATTTCTGTAACTGAGAACATGCTATCAGAGCTATCTTAATCAAATAAATTTCCTTCAATTAGAATATTTTATTTTGAATCGCGTATTTTAAATTTATTCGGATATCTTCCTATATTGTTTCCATATATTTTACCAATATTTCCTTTGAATTAAGCTTTAATTTAGTTTAAATTATTGATATTTTATTCTAATTAATCATTTGAAATAGTTAATCTTATAGCTCCACCAATTTATGCAGTATTGTTTCTAAATAAAGTAAATTAATCTATTATCAGTTAAATAATGTCTAAGCAATATATACTTCCTCCACTAGCTAGAGCATTGTTTTAAGTAAAATTAGTATGATTAATATTAATAATTTATGAAGTTTAGAGAGATAGACAGGCCCCATTTATACCTTCGTTTTTGTAGAAATAAGAAGAATTAATGAGTACGTACTAGGACTAGATTATTAAAATATTACCATCATTCTATATAAACTAAATATTTTATAGTGTTATGTTAGTGTTCTGTAGCCAAAAAATATTTATTTAATCGTTAGTTTGTTAGTTAAATGGAAATTTATGTTGATCAACTAAAACATTTTGTATAATTAGTATGTCGTCTTTAAGGTTACGGATAAAACTATCAGTTTGTAGATAATTGACTGACTATAAGAGCTGTATATATTTATTTTATGATGAAATCAAGTTATTTATTAGTGCCTGTTAAATACCAAATAATTAAATCAAAAAGAATGAGTTAGATGGATTATCTGTCTGATATTGTGAACAATTTTTAATCTAAATAGTTTCAATTTTAAAGCTCTAAATATTCATCAAAAAATAAATATTGCCAGATATTATACTGTTAGTAATTTAAAGAGATTTAATAATGAAAGTTTAAACTGTTTCTGCTTAGATTAACACAAAATTATCTGAAAATTGATTTATGCTATCAATCGTCATTTCATCAATTAGGACATATTCAACATTCTTAAAATATAGAAGTCCTCTAGAGCTTGAAAGTGAATTCTGAGTTTATTTTTATTACTTTTAAGGATTAGTAAAGTTTATGTTGTTGATTTCAAAATCTACTAATTAGACAGTATTCTTATTCTCAAAAAAAATCTAATTTCCAAAACTGATATTTTGATTATTGAGTTAAATGGATTAAAAATTAATGTTTAATGTATTTTAGCTAAAAACTATTTACTGCTCTTCCTGTTCCGAGAACTTTAATTAAAAGTTTATCAAATTAACATCTATATTAATGTATTTAAAACTATTTTAATTTATATTCAATATATTTGAATTGAGTGGATTAGGAGTGAAGATAATATCTGTTTGCTATTAATTGCTTTAAAGAATATTCCCAAATTATAATTCATTCTCTACTTCTATACTGAAAGTAAAATTCATCATATTTTAAGTATTAGCCATAAATAAGTAATCAAACTCATTTTGTGTTAAAAAACTATTTTAAAAAGGAATATTAAAATAGCACTATTAATTTACTACTTAATTTTAACTGCTTCTTCTTAAAAATAAGGTGTTTAAATAGTCTTAACTTAGCCTATACTCATAAATTCCATTTTTAGTTGTTGCCAAGATCTAATAATTATTGTCTTAATTTATGAAATTAATTGAGATAATATTAGGGAAGGTTAACGCTTTAAAGTGAGCTTATTGTATTTCATTTTATCCACTAAATACAATAATCTCAATTCCTATTTAATAACAAGCAATATAAACCCCACTACTTATCTATAAAAATTGCTACATCTAAAATTAATAATTTGACTTTCTATATCTTTAAAGGAATTATAAATTTGTGGAGTTATAAAAATTTAGTTAAAAGGAGCTACCAAGTATTAAATATTCATCATAAAAATAAATTTTCTTTATAAATTAATCAGGAAAAGATAAAAATTTAATAAACTTATTTGTCAGTAAATTAAAAACTCCTATTTTTTTTTCATAAGAAATGCTTATAAAGTATCTTTAATTGATCTTGTCAAATTAAAATAGTAAAATATCAGAAGACTTATTATAATTAACGTTTTGTTTGATGTTCTATGCATTTTATTAAAACATTTAATTTTCTTGCTCTTTCATTGTGTTTATATCAATTTAAATTATATTACCAAGCATCATAATTAGAACCAAAGTACTATTATCTTATTAAATAAATTAGTGAACAAAATTGTTTGTCTAGTAGGGCTAAATGATTTTACATTATTTTATTGTGATATCATATTACAAAATACACCCTGATGATAATGATAGAAGAAGGATATTTTATTATTAATTATTAGAGCTAATATATTAAAAGTTAAATGAGGAAATAACTAATGTATCCTATTAAAATTAATATGTGTACAAGGCTCTGCGCTCTACAAAATCGTAGTCTATTAAATGGTTATCTTAAGTCTCAAAAATAGAGATATTACCACTTACTAACAGAAATTTTTTATATTGTATATCAGATAAAGTGTAAGTTGTTTTAAATTCGTTAAAGACGATATTAGTATTCTACACCATAACATTGAGATAAGATGGAAATATTATAAGATAGATGTTTTTATTTGATTGTTTAAATTGTTTCATATCAACAATATTATCTTTAAATCTTTAAATAAATTACATTTAAAATTCATCATATAGGAAAAGATTATTATTTTTGTCACAAATAAGTATTGAATTCACTGATTATTCTGTTTTTGTATTAACTAAGATATGGTACTAAAATTCATTTTCATACGCTCTAAAGTAATTTTAGGTAAGAATGTTGTAGCTGAATCTCCAAATGTTATTTCGGTTATAAACAAATATTTCGTTCATGTTGAAATCTAACAAACCAGCAATTGGTGGATCATTTACTTAATTTGCAATTTCTTCATTTGGCAATAAGTTTTTCACTATGACAACCTAACCAAATTAGATGAGTTAGCAATTACCAAAAGAATCTAAAAAAAATAACATATCATAATCATTATCATAAACTAGATTGATAACACTTCCTAACCCATTTTTAGCATAAGGTGAAGAAAATACTCCTTATGACTGAAGAGTAACCAAGTTAAAGAGCTTAAATTAGCCAGTTAATATTGAATTAGTTTAATAAGCTATTACATTCATAGCAGAAAAGCAAAACCCTCTAATAAAATTCTCACTTGTAAGAATGATTGTTTACTAAACAACCAACTGTTACCTGGAAACAATATAAGCAACTATTTTTAAAATTGCTTTATTTTAATTTAACATTTTATTTTAATTTCAAATAAATATAAAGAGAAGAGGGTAGTTTTAGTAGTAACAGAGATAGGGGAGAGTTGATCAAGTTATCTTTAAATACATTATTTTACTTTGTAAAAATAAAATTTAAATTAATCTACCCTCAATTTTTTTATTAAATTTTATTTTAAACTTAATTTAAAAGGATTGTAAAATTTAAAATAAATATTATTAAATAAATTACTTTGAGATGTATAGGCAATCAAATACGAAGAACAAATGCTCAATTCAAATATATTGGCCTTTTAACCAAATGTTGTTAAGAAAATTCCATTAAAATTATAAGCTACAACACCTTGCTGATAAGCGAAAATTTATTTATTTTATTCGTCTACAAATATTTGAAAATCTCCTAGTTAAGTTTACTATATTTAAAATAACTTGATAGTCCTAAATGAATTAAATTTATCATAAATGGATATAAGATTATTTTTCAAACTACAGATTACTACTTTTTCCAAAAATAAACAAGTAATAAAATTATAATGGTTTTATGGAGAAATGATTTTTAAGCCACTTAAATCTAAATTAGCTTAAACGAGTGTACTTCCATAAATGAAGATTTTTAAAAGATTCTCATCAAGGAAACATCCTTAAATTTTTACTATAGAGTTATCAACTTAGATTTTTGTAATTGAATAAAGGTTTTCATTAGCTATATCTTATACTATTATCTATTAACTGCTGTAAGATAAAAATATTCCAAGAGTTTCAAAAATTAAAAATTCTAAAATAATTTCTTCTTCATTAGAAATTTGTTTTTCGATTTCAAATTAAATTTATTTCCTATATTCGTTGGTAAATAAATCAAAAATTTAGATTTTAGTTTTCTAAATAACATAATAAACACCATAATTAAAAGACATTTTTACAAATTAAATTTCTTCACTATTGAATTAATTTGAATACTATTAATATACTTTATTTGCAGGACCTATCAAGTTTAGAGGTATACACTAAAAGTATCCATTAACAGTGCCTACACAACTTACTGTATGCTGCTCATCTTAAATTTATTTTACTGCTAATCCACCTTATATATGTTTTTATTGTGAATATCTTATTTAATTGGTTTCTTTAGTAAAAATTGATGAACCATTTTCACTAATACTTTAAGGCAGTATCCCAGTTGCTTAATAATGAGTTAAATTATATTAATCAACGTATTTAAACACAAAAATTAAATCTAGCAATTTATTGAGTTTTACTACAAAGGTTTGAACTACTTAATTTGGATATATTTGTAATTAATCAGCCCAGCATGAGAAACCAAATGTTTATGTTGGATCCTAAAAAAGCAAAAAAAAGTAATTGATTTCTGGCATTGAAACAAACTGGACTATTCCTTATTAATTACTATTTCTTTAAATCACTCCTAAAGTATTATTCAAAATACTTATTTAATTATGTTTGTCATTTACAAATATCAAAGCACCTTATTTTAAAAAAATTAATTATAAATAATGAGTTATTAAATAAAAATAGATTATCAAACCAATTTCAATTAAATAAAATATTTTCTTGTAAAATCATTTTAATTAATTAATGACATAAATATTTACCTTGATTTGGATAATTGAATAAGAACATCTTATCTAATGAGAAAAGCATCTGATAAGTATCATCTGTTTTACTTATTTACAATAACTAGGTATTAAGTAGATATGACTAAATCATGTTATTATCATCAACAATAAATAAATTATTATAAGATGAAACTTGAGCTTCTTATAGATCTACATCAAGGGTTTGTTCTATAACTAGTGTTTAGTAATCAGCATAAATCTCAATCTTTAAGTTATATATCAAATAGATATAATTCTACGTAACTAAAACTTTACTAAAACTTTCATCATCAATTTTTATTTGATTTACTTTAAATTGATTAAAAATACTTTGAAGAATTATATAGTTTTAAAATTTTGCAATTATAAATGAAGACTAAAATATGAGAAGATTCTAACACTGTTCTTCGTTAATACTTTAAAACTAATACAAGAATTTGGGTTAATAGAGAATGCTTGACTACCAGATTACTATTTTTCCACTAATGTCACAAGCTGCTAGAAAGAGTTTGTCATCTGAAATAGCAATTTGTGTTATTTATTATGAATTATAATATTCCAGCTCATTAAATTCTGAAAAAAATTGTATTTGACTTAGTGGCAACTTAACTATTTGAACTAAATCTGATAATACAACCAAATTATTTATACCATTGCTGTCTATTAATTAAATTAGTTATGATGGGGAATTGATGTAAATTTAATATTAATCAACAAGATTAAATGATGTTAAATTTGAGGACTTAATTAAATAAGTCAGAATTTATTAGCTAGTCAAAAAGTATATTAGCGTTTAGGTGTCCTATTAGATTATTAGGAAATCTTTAATTTAAAATGGTAATTACCATGAAGCAATCATTTCTTGCAACACTATGTCTACCAAAAAGAGAGTATTGTTTTAACCTAAAGCATACATCCATTCATTTTACAAACAATCAACTGCCTACTTACCACAAGAAGGTAAATATAAAATTTTAATAAGTATTTATTAAGATGGCTTAATCTCTACACAGCTAGCTGAATCTTACTTCACAATATAGATTGCTTGTTAATTTTGAAATAGTAAAGCTATAGCCTTTTCTCCATTAATTTCTAATTCTTCTATTTAGATGAGACTGTTATCATTAATAAAGCAAGTATATTCTGAATTAAATTGTAATTAAGAAATTTCTCCTTAGCTATTTTGAAATAGATAAGAAACAAGAATCTATTGATTAGAGTTAATTTGAATGATATAGCTATTTAAAATAGATGCTACATTTTCATATAAAATTTCTATTTAATTAAAAACAAGGTTTGAATCTATTTCAGTTAGGATAATCTTCTTTTATTAGCTTAAAAAAGAAGAAATAAAACTTCTACTTTGATTATTAATAACAACTAATATATCACTAAAAGTAGTAATTATGCCATTTTAAATTATTGAACATAAAACATTTTATTGATATATTGAGTCCCAGGCAAATACTTAATTCTATTAGCTCAAAAGATAAATTTATTAGTTTATATGCTTAACAAGGATAATGTTTTTATCAAATTAAATCTAACGTATGAAGGAGCCATTTTCTGCATTTAATACATTAATGAAGTTGCTGTAAAAAACCAAAATCAACCCTTCTTATTAATAATAGGCATCTAAAGCAATTATATTATTAGATATTTAAGAAGCCTAAAGATACTCTAAACTGCATTGGTCAGCAATCTAGCATTTTAGACTTTAGTTACTTTTCACTAATCCACTTGGGCATACTGATACACATTTTACTTGATTTTGGTCATTAATCATGAAGAGCTAATCTTACTCACATTGTTGTTTGACACAGCTATTTGTTTAATTGAAGTACAAAAATTCGTCAAAACATTTTTAGCAAATTTAAATATCAAACAGATCTTTTTAGCATATTTCGCATCCATCTAAGCAAGCTTTTAAAAATGTTGCAAATAAAAATAGTAATAATGATAATTTAACAAGTGATTACATAGATTATCTATAAATAATTGTTTTTCTTTTTATTTCACTCAGTAATTTGTTTTTATTAAATTTTGTTTTTCCTGCTAGTATTATCATTATTGAAATCACACCAATAATTTTTAATATTAAAGTAAAGGCAATCATCAGAATTTTCAATAAAAAAATATAAAAATATTTAAAAGCAATAACTAATTGGAAAATTTAAAAATCCCTGTGCCTTTTTTAATTTAATAACAACTCTCTAGTAAAAGTACACATTAAGATTTCCAAAAAATCTTAATCATATTTTTTGTTTTTAATTACAAACTTATTTTCTTATTGGGGTAGTTCTATCTGAAAGGTTTAAAACATTTTTATTTATTTAAATAATTTAGTTCTTTGAAGTAAAATATATGACAAATAAAAAATTAATTAGTACCTAAAAAATTTCAATTAATCTACAATTTTTATCTATGCGTCTCATTTTTGATTACGCTACCAATATATTAATTTAAAATATTAAATTTGATTAAAATTAAGGGTGGGGTTGGCTATCTAGTAATATATATAAATTTTAATGAACACATTTTAATTCATAAATTTTTTCATTCAAATTAGAATTTATTCCTCAATAACCCTCACCCACCCAAAATTATTTTTATTTACTTTTTATAATTCCTCAATATTTTTTTCTCTGAAGAAATTTAATTAAAATTTTTGACATTAAAGTTAATATAAAAATATTTAACAAAATAATTGAAATAAAACGTTTATTAATTTTTATTTAATTTTAATTTTTGAAGATTTTTCGAAATACCAATTTGATAATTAAAGATGATAAAAACGAACAGAAAAAAAAAGTTTTAATCATATTTAAAATATATATATCTAAAAACTTAAAAAGTATGAACTAAATCAACATAATATTAATATCAAATATTGCTATAAATATAGCTAATATACTAAATCCTACAGTTTACTAATTTTTTATTTTTTCTAATTAATTAATTCAAAATATTTAGCTAAAAAACCTGAAAGAAATTTTACTAAATCTTAAATACCTTTAATTTTTACAAATTGCTTATAGGATTAACCAAATGCACTAAATCTCTCAAATTCAAATAATTTTAGTAATGTATCAATAATTAAAATGATTCTAGATTAATAAGAGAGGATAGGATATTTCCAATTTATATAATATGCTAAACTGAGATATCATTTTATTTATGCAAAACTAAATTTAAGTGTTTCAAATTTGTTAACTGAGACAAACCATTTCCAAAATATGAAATTCCTGATCCAATTTAATTTTCTCTAAAGCTGACTTTTAGACTCTCAATATATTCCAAGTGCTTTAAAGTATCTCCTAATGCAGAGCACTCTTCTAGACTGAAATTATAATTTAGTGGAGTCATTATTGCAAGTTTTTTAATTGAAGGTATTTAGTTAATTTATAAAATTGGTAAAAATATATTTTAAGGTAATTTTTGTTGATCTGAAATATCAGCTATAATTTTAAAATAGCTTTTTTCAAAAAAAAATAAATCATCTGATGAATTTAATATTCGACTTGTTATTTTATTTTGTAAGATTTCATAATTAAAATAAGCATTTAATGGGTCTATCTATTTGATCAAATCAACTATATCAAATTCATAATTTTAAGTTATTTCACTTAAGTTGATAGTAATATCAAATTACTTTAAATAATCTAAATTTTTAATTTTCTAAGATATTTCTGAAATGCTGGAAGATTATACTTAATTTTTATCTCCAAAATATAATTTTAAACATTACAAATATTTCATATTACTTACTGCTTTAAAAAATGCTTCTAATCCACCTGATTCTATAGAATTAGATTCATCAATATTTAAACCAAGTTTGTTTAAGTTAGTTAAATGCTACATGCTCTCACCAAGTGCACATGCTCCTTCTTTTTTTATTTAATTCGATTCTCCAATAAAAATTATTAACGTTGTTAAATTAGAAAGGCGTTTGATTGCTCTTCCTATTGACATAGCACCTTCACTTTCTATTTTACCTTTTCCAATTTCAAGATAAAGCGAAGTAAGATTAACTAAATACTATAAACTATCACCTATTTAAACAGCTGCTTGTCTTTAGATGTTACAGTCACCCAGTAAAAATCTAAGTTTTTTTAAATTAATTAGAGATTTTATTCCTTAAGCTAAATAATCAGCTCCTTCTTCATTAATATGATTGAAATCACCTATTTATAAATATAATTATTCCAGCATATTTAATTTTTATAAGGCATTTCCTAAACATTATATTGAATCAGTCCCAAGCTCATTATTTTAAACGAATACCAGAGTGAGGTCTTATAATTTTTAGAAGTGAGTTAATGAATTACTCATCAAATGAAACTATTAAGAAGTAAATGATATATTTTTCTTAATATTTAATTCAAGTGTTTAAATATTTTTATATTTTTAAATTTTTCTCAAAAATTCATTTAATTTCTCACTTTCTTTGTCATCAGATTTTGATAATTACATTTTTAATGAAGTTAAACTTAAATTATTAGTTTCTTGTTGTTAAGTTTAATGTTAGTTTTTTTATTTTATTTAATTTTCTATTTTTATTTCCTAATCTTTTATTGTATTACTTGGTTGATCGATCAAATTGTAATCAAAATAAATTCTCTTAGCACTTTCAAAAAAATTAATACAACTTAAGATATCAATAAATGAACAGCCTAAATTATTAAATTAATCTTGATTTTGAAAACTTTCATTTTCCTGAATAATTTAATTCATAGACGCATTTTTAGTCGTAGCTTAATTAAATTTTATATAAATATCGTCTAAATTAACCAAGCGATTTAAGCTTTCTTTAAGGATCATTACTTCATAACCATCTATTATCCTGCATTCATAATTAAAATCAAAAATTAAATAAAGGTAATTCAGATTTTATAAATTTTAAAGACTTTTTCCTATCTATTCAATAATGCCGTTTTCATTTATACTAATTGATAATGTTAGCTTTTTTAATTCAACTAAATTTTCAAAGATTTACCCAAATAATTTTGATAAATCTGAATTAATTGTAATCCTTAAAAATTCTAATTTCAAATCTTAAATTTTGACCAAATTTTTTATGCCATGTACTATTGATTCAAAGTAAGTAAAATTTTTTAAAGCAAATATTTTCACATCTGAAATTTTTAAATCTAATTTGACAATATTAGTTAGAGAGCCAAGAGCTTTACCAAAATTAATTATATTATAATTATTTTCTTCTTCAAAGGATATATTTAACTATAATTCAATCAAATTTGTTAATATTGATAAAATTGTTGATAAATGCTTTATTTTTATAAAATCCTTATAATTAAATTTATTTGGTTAATTATTTAATGAGAGCTCAAAACTATTCAGATTCTATAAATATTTAAAATTATTAACAAATTATTCTAAATTTTCTTCTTTAACATTATCAATATTAAAAGATAACTAAAGTCTCTTTAGCTATCTTAAACTCTAAAATCCTTATGCAAAACCAGAAGCTCCAAGATTTGTAATATTTTCACAAAAGCTATATTTTAAAACTTGTAAATTATTAAGATGAGATAAAGCCTAACCAAATGAGAACATTCCAATCTATTTGATATAATTCCCCCTCCCTATAGAAACATCTAAATTAATTAAATTTGAAATTTGCCCTATTCCTGCTGCTATAGCTATAGCCCCTTCTGAGTTTACTTTATTAAAATTTTTTATATTTAATTAAAGGGATTCCAGCTATTTAAGTTCTCCTAAAGCATCTCCAAGGCTTATACTTCCTTCAAGCCCTATTTTATTATTTTATTCTATACAAATAACTAATTTTATTAGATTATTCATGTTTTTTATTGCTAATGCCAACGCTTAACAACCTTCTTCTTAAATATTACAATCACTGCAAACTATTAATTAAAAATCAATTAAACTTGTTAAATTTCTAAGACTTTTAGATAAGCATATAGCTCCTTATTTACCATTAGCTTTAGAAGAATCGATTTTTAATTCTAAGTGCTTTAGTTGAGGGGTAAAGTCAAATATTTCTGCAAAGCAGGCTATTGTTTAATCATCTTAGAAATACTTAAAACCATTTACTGAAAATCTTTCTAATTTAATAAGATTTTTCAAACTTTTACTTAAATCAATTGAAATTTCTGAGCTAATTATATTTTCTTACATGATCGAAAACTACAAATGTTTTAAGTTAACTAATTATCCTAAAGAAGCTACTAATTCCTTAGTCCCTTCAATTTATCCTAATTTGGAATTTATGCTAAAATCTAAACTTTCTAAATTTCTCAGCTGCACAAATGAATTCGCTATTGCCTCTATTCCAACTTTGCTAATTTTATTTCCATTAATATGAAATTTTAGATATTTTAACAATTTAATCTGTTAAAAACTCTAACAAGCAACAATAATTCCTGAATCGTCATAACTATTGCACTAACCTATCGTTATTTATAGCTTTACTAGATTCTTCAATTACAAAAAGCTGTTAGATAAGCATATTAGACCTTCATTTTCAATATAATTGTATCCATCAATTAATATAGTGAGATCAGATAATTATCTTAAATTCTATATCTCTTAAGATAAAAATCGCAATCCTTCAGAGCCAACTTAGCATGATTCTTCAAAGAGCAATTTTAATATTTAAACATTTTATACCGCTCTGAGACACTATGCTAGCATTTTGTATCCTTCATTACCTATTAATGTATTATTAATGATTCTGATTGAAACGTCTGAGTAATTTTGCTAGTTTTTGAGGTGGTCTTCCAATAAATCTAAATATTGCTGTGATAATGATCTAATATGCTCTACCTAAATTGATATAGAGGACGATTATGAATTATTTATTAATTCTTGTTTGATGGTTTCAACTGATTTAGATGCTTATAAAGTAATCATATCTATGATGCCTATTAATTTATTAATGAATTAATTAATCTTGACTATTAACTTTTTGAAATGATATTTTAATAAATTTATTATCAACTTTTAGAAATCCATAAAAAAGATAATAGTATCTAATTTTTGATGTAAAATATTAATTTAAAGGATTGACTTTCATTATTTGAAATATTAATAAAATGGAAAAGGCTAATAAGAAAATCAATTAGCAAACTGTATATCGTAATTAAAAAAAATTTTAGAAAAAAAGTTTAATTTGAAAAAAGCAATGTAGTTTTCCTATCTATTGAAAGATCTATAAAAGTATTTACATAGATATAATATTTATTATTTGCTTATTCATTCATAAAAGTTTAATTTAATAATTATCAATTATCATGAATAGTTAAGGTTAGGTTTTATGATTGATTAGATTGAACTACAATTACATATATTAGAAATAATTACTCATATAATTGTTATAATTAATTATATAAACTTAAAATCCTCATTTATGATTAATGGATGTTTTGAAAATTGAATTTTTTATTAAAAGTCTCATTGTAAAAATACCTAGTAAATGTGAAATGTAAAAATTTCAATTTTAATTATAAAACAAATTAAAATATATATATTTGATTCATAAATCAAATTCATCTAATTCATAAAATTATTCAATCTATAATTTATCTCCTTTGTAATCAGAATAAAATTCAAGACCAAAATAATAATTACCATTAACTAAAATATTTTATTTATCATTTAAATTCTAAATATTAGAAAAATTAGGATAACCTCCATAGGACACCAGTTAATCTTGTATACAAACTCTAAATTACAAAGTTGCATTAAGATTATCAGAATTTTACTCTTGATTATTATAAATATTCAAATTTTCAATTAAAAATCCTAGCTTTTAAGTGTTTACATCATTGATATTTTAATTGACATCATTTATTAAACCTAAATAGAATTTTGAATTTTGATCAGATTTTTAAAAATTTATGATAAATACATATTTTTTTTATGGCTTTAGCTTATAATTAATAAAGCAGTAAACATTTTATTATCCTTTTTGTATTTTTTCTATCTAATAAGTAAAATTTTCTTCATCTTAACTAGCTTAAATATAATATTTAGATTATCTTGAATTAGAAATAGTAATAAATTAATTTTAAAAATAAATATTTTAAATTAATTTATTTTTAAATAATTAATTTGTTATTTAGTGATTTAAAAAATTGTCCAACTCAGCTTTTTATTTAATAAAAAAATCATCTAAATAAAGATTAGGTAAATTCTTTTGTTTAATTAATGATTCAATAACATTATCTTATTGATTCAATATAATACTTTGTATCAATAAATTATTTTAATGTATTATTTATTCTGTTTGTATTATTTCTTCCTAATCAAGGATTTTATCAATGCTAATCATATCTTTTTTATTGCTTAGATCAACATTATTATATGGAATTAAATTAATTGTTTCTAATATCTCTAAGATGTTTTATTTCATTTTGATACACTTTTTATGCTTTAATGAACTAATTAATTCATATTATTTCATCATATTAGAAAGAATAATAGTATAATCTTCTGAACTTCTAAATTAAGAATCAATTTATTTTTTTAAATCTTCTTAAATTTATTCAATCTATTTGTTTTCCTAAATTATGCATTCATGAATTTTACTAAGAGAAGCAAATTCAAAATATTATTAAAGTATTATTTCCCTCAACTCGTAAATTTTTTACACTTCTATTAGTTATTCTTTCTTTTTTTTAGATAATAATTCAACTATTTCTTTTATTAATAAATCATAATATTCTGTTATTATTTAATTAAAGTCTTAGCTTTCATTTTTTAGCTTTATAATTTTTTTTCTTAATTATTGATCAGAAAGAGGTGGCCATTATTTAAAAAATGAGTTATCAGTATAATTTATTAGATCTGGTAAAAAAATAAAATTCATTTATTATTTTTAGTCAGAAAAGCATTTTCCACATTTCAACTTCTTGCTAGAGCTTTTCAATAAATCAATATGAGTAACTGGATAGTTTGTATGTACGTCACAATTTAAGTTTTTATTCATTTTTTTAGTTATTTTGAATCTTTTTTACCTTAATTAATTATAATTTGTTTTTCTCTTAAAAAGAATCACTTTTTAAATGTTTTTCAGAATTAATAAAAGATTTATCTTAAGAAGATTAGTTTTTAATTAATTATGTTTGTTGCCTAAAATTATTCAGTTTTTAATTAAATATTTTTGAGAGGAAAAATTAATAAAACCCTTTTATCTCAAAATTATTTACAATATATTAAATTATTAAAAATCAATAACTCAAAATGAATTAATAATAAATTTTTCTTCTCAAGCTGATTTTTTTAATTAATATTTTTTTTAGTATAAGAAATTTAGTTATAAAAATATCTTTCTAAAACAAAATTAAATAAAACACTTTTATCTCAAACACTTTTACAGCAAATTAAATATCTGAAAATAAAATATACAATTACCTAAAAATAAATTTATTGTTTAAAGGTTAATTTTTATTATATAATTATTATTGTTATTAAATTAAAAAATATTATACTAAAATGAAATTTATATCATAGTCATTCAATTTATCGATCTATTAATGTTATTTTTAAAAAATTTTTCTTAATTATTAATATATTTTAAGAAAAAAATATTATTTTATCAATAATTTTTAACACTCTCTTTGTAAATCTACTATTATATTTAATTTTTAAAAATAAAGATAATAAAAATATTATATTTTATGTTTTATCTCTTGTTTTAAAAATATATTAAATAAAAATATATAAATACATTTTTTTATATTTAAAAGTTTTTTTTCTTTTTTTTTCAATTTTTTATTTCTACAATAACTAATCTTTTAGCTTTAAAGCACTTCCTCAGTATTTTTTATTTTATTGATGTATTAATTCTATTCCTTTTAATGATATATTTTAAAGGTAATTAAAAAATAATCAGAATCAATATTTTAATTATTTTTAATCATTTAAAAATGAAAAATAACTTAAATTAAAAAAAATTAATCATAAAATCACAAATTAAATAAAATAATATTTTTATTTTAATTCATTTTTATGATAAAAAATATCATAGTTCAAATAAGTAGTTTTTACATGAGATTCAGTGTCAAATTTGAGAGATGAGTAGACTTTGTTAATGCAGAACCTAAGCTTAAGAAATTTCCTTATTCAGTTAATGTTTAATAATAAGATAATCTTGGGGTACTTTTTAAATATAGAAGAAAATGTAAGTAAGTTAGCTAGAAGGAAAAATGATTAAAATATATAAATTAAGAATAGATGAATAAATAATTTTGAAAATGAAAAAATACTGAAATTAAAAAAACACAATCAAAATCAAAAGTAAATAAAATAAATAAAAGAGCATTTTTATTTTAATTCATTATTCATACTGATTTTTAAAAATATCTCAATAAAAATCAAATAAGCAGTTTCTACCTGAGATTAAGTGCCAAATTTGAGAGTTTAGTGCATTTTTCTAATTCAGAAACTAAGATTGAGACAAAATTTGCATTTATGTCACTTTTAAAATATAGAGATGTTGAAAATGAAAAATAACTTTAATTAAAAAAACTTAATCAAATCAAATAAATGAGTATTTTCATTTTAATTCATAATTCATTATGATATTAAAAAAATATCAATTATCCAAATCAAATATGCTGTTTTTACATGAGTTCAAGTGTCAATTTTGAGAGATTAGTGCATTATACTAATCCAGAACCTAAGATTGAGACACAATTTACATTAAGGTAGGCGTTACTTTTAAAATATAGAAGAAGCTTGAAAATAAAAAATAATTTTTATGAAAACAAACAAGCTGTTTTTACTTTAGATTAAGTGTTAAATTTGAGAGATTAGTGCACTTTGCTAGTACAAAAGATATGGCTTAGACATCTTTATCATAAATACTACCACTTTTTAAATAATGAAGAAATTTTGGTTAAAATCAGTTCGGGTTAAAATAAAGTATGGGTTGGAGGTGAGTTGCTAATAGAGTAGCTTCATATTTGGGTAATTTTTATTTTTATTTTTAAATACCAAAAAAATCCTATTTTTAAAATATTCTTGAAACTACCCTGAAATTGTAAAATGTGTTCGGTAAAATTTTACAATCACTCATATTACTTATATAATATCATTGTGGTTAATGGTCATAAGAGCTAGAATATAAATGTTATTTTGACCCGAACGAATAATAGTTAGTTACAAGGAAAAATTGTTATAGAATGTGAATTAAAAATAAACTAGTAAATAGTTTAAGCAAAGGTTGAAAATGAAAAATAAATAAATTAAAAAAACATAATCAGAATCAAACAATTAATAAATCAATTAAAAATGATATTTTTGTTATAATACATTTTGATATTAAAAAATATTACAATCTAATTCAAATAATCTGTTTTTACCTATAGCTAAATGTCAAATTTGAGAGATTAGGTATGTTTGTAATTGCAGAAAATATGTTTGAAAAGTTCTTAGTAGAAAAACATGTTTTACTTTTGAAATATTGAAGAAATTTTTAGTTATTTAGAAGATTAATAAAATATAAGAATTAAGCATAAAAAACTATTAAATATTTTAAAATGTTAAAAATTTAAAATGACTCTAACAAAAAACATTTTTAGAGTTAAAAAGTAAATAAATCAATTAAAAAGATTAATTTTATTTTAATCCATTTTGATAATAAAAACTTCACAATCTAAAACAAATAGTCTATTTTTACTTGAGATTAAGTGTCAAATTTGAGATATTAGTACAGTTTGATAATCCAGAACCTAAGCCTAATCCATGCCAATCATAAATATCAGTGTTACTTTTTAAATATTGAAGATAATGTTAGTTAGTTATATAGTTAGTTAGAAAGAAAAATGAATAAAAAATATGAAAAAAAAACTATTATGTAAATTGAGTAAAGATTAAAAATGAAAAAATGAATTAAAATAAATCAGTAACAAAGAATAATTAAACTAAATAAAAAGAGTATTTTTGTTTTAATTCGTTTTGATATTAAAACACATCTCTGTCCAAAACAAATAAGTTATTTTTACCTGAGATCAAGTGTCAAATTTGAGAGATTAGTAAGCTTTGCTAATCCAGAATCTAAGCCTGAGGCACCTTTACTACGAATTTTAGTTTTACTTTTAAATATTCAAAAAAATATTATTTATCTAGCTAATTAATAAGTTAGTAAGAAGAGAAAATGTATAAGAAATATGAAATAAGAATAAACTATTAAATAATTTATATCAATAAATTTTGAAAATGAAAAATGATTCAAATTAAAATAAACATAATCAGAATCAAATTGTATATTTATTAATTAAAAAGAGTAATTTTGTTTTAATCTGTTTCGATATTAAAAAATATCACAATTCCAAAACAAAACTATTTTTACCTGAGTGAAAGTATTAAGCTTGAGAGTTTAGTGCAATTTGCTAATCCAGAACCTAATCCTAAGGCACCATCATCATCAATTTAAGTTTCGCTTTTTAATATTGAAGAAAATATTAGCTATTTAGAAGGAAAAATGAATAGTAAATATTAATAAAGAATAAACTAATAAATAATTAAAGTAAATATTAAGAACGAAAAATTCTCAAATTAAAAAAAATAATCAAAATCAAAAAGTAAATAAATTTAATAAATAGATCCTTTTTGTTTTAATCCATTTCTAAATTAAAAAATAATCAAATTCAAACAAATAAGCTGTTTTTACGGTAAATAAAGTTTTAAATTTGACAGATTAGTGCAGTTTGCTAATGCAGAACCTAAGCCTGAGGCACCTTTTGCACAAATTTAATTATTTCTTTTTAAATATTCAAAAAAATATTAGTTGATTAGAAGAAAGAATGAATAAAAGATATGAATTAAGAATAAAATAGTAAAATAATTTAAACAAATGTTAAAATAAATGACTTAAATTAAAAAAATCTTAATCATACTAAAAATGCAAATAAATATAGAATAAAAGGAGAACTTTTATTTTAATTCATTTTGATATTAAAACATATCACAATTCAAAACAAGCTTTATATTTTTACCGTAAACCAAGTGCTAAATTTGAGAGATTTGTGCATTTTACTAATGAAAAACCTAAGTCTGAGGCACCTTCATCAGAAATTTTAGTTTGACTTTTTAAATTTATGAAAAAAATGACTCAAAAAAAAAAATATTAGAATCAAAAAGAAAATAAATCTATTAAAAAGGGTTATTTTATTTAAATCCATTTTAATATTATAAAATATCACAAACCAAAATAAATAAGCTGTTTTTACCGTAAATTTAGTGTCAAATTTGAGAGATTAGTGCAGTTTGCTAATCCAGAACCTAAGCCTAAAGCCCCTTCATCACCAATTTAAATTTTACTTTTTAGATATTCAAAAATAGTTATTTAGAAGGAAAAATGAATAAAAAATATGAATTTAAGAATAAATAGTAAATAATTTAAGCAAAGATTAAAAATGAAAAATTACTTAAATTAAAAAAAAATAATTATAAAAATAAATAAATCAAATAAAAAGAAATTATTATTTTTTTAATTAATTATAATATTAAAAATATCACAATCTAAAAAAAAAATAAGCTGTTTTTACCGTAAATCAAGTGTCAAATTTGAGAGATTAGCGCACTTTGCTAATCCAGAACCTAAGTCTGAGGCACCTTTTGCACCAATTTTGTTGTTACTTTTTAAGTATTGAAGAAAATGTTAGTTAGTTACTTAGTTAGTAAATTGCTAGAAGGAAAAGTTGATAAAAAATGTGAATTTAGAATGAAATAGTAAATAAATTAAGCAAAGGTAATTAATGACTTTAACTAAAAAAACATTATTAGTACAAAAATTAAATAAAAAAATTAAAAGAATATTTTTGATTTAATCAATTTTGATATCGAAAAATTCACAATCCAAAATAAATAAGCTATTTTTACCGCAAATCAAGTGTTAAATTTGAGAGATTTGAGCAGTTTGCTAATGCATAACATAGGCATGAAACATCTTTATCGCCAATTAAATTTTAGCTTTTTAAATATTGAAGAAAATGTTAGTTAGTTAGTTAGAAAGAAAAATGAATAAAAAACATGAATTAAGAATAAAGTAATAAATAATTTAAGCAAAGTTCGAAAATGAAAAACAAATATCTTAAATTAAAAAAATTTAATCAAAAAGTAAATAAATAAATAAATAAAAAGAGTATTTTTGTTTTAATTCATTTTAATATTAAAACATATAACTACCAAAAAGAATAAGCTGTTTTTACCGTAAATTAAGTGTGAAATTTGAGAGATTTATACATTTTGCTAATCTAGAACTTAAGCCTGAGACACCATCTGTGCCAATTTGATTACATCTTTTTAAAAATTGATGAAATTATATTTTAGTTAGTTGGGAGAATGAATAAAAAATAAACTATTAAATAATATAATCAAAGGTTGAAAGTTAAAATTACTCAAATTAAAAAAATTTGATCAGAATCAAAAATATATAAATAAATATATTAAAGAGAGTCAATATAAAAAAATATCACAATCCAAAAGAAATAAACTGTTATTACCTGAGATTAAGTGTTAAATTTATCAGATTAATGCAGTTTGCTAATGAAGATCCTAAGCCTGAGGCACCATCATCCCCAATTAAACTGTTACTTTTTAAATTTTGAAGAAGATATGAGTAAGTTAGAAGGATAAAATAATAAAAAATGGGATAAGAATAAATTAAATAGTAAATAAATGAAAATTTAATCAAAAGTTAAAAATAAGACACAGAATATAATAATTAATTTGAATAAATAAATAATAATATTTTTGAGAATATTTCTGTACTAAGAATAAAATAAATAAGATTAATAATAATAAATATAATTTACATGAGAGAAATAAGGAGATCGGTATGAGTTTAAAGAGAAGAGTCTAAAAACTTTTTTAATGATAAAAATAAGATTAAGGATAAGTTAATTAAAAAATAAATAATTACATCTTTAATATTGTAGTATTTATTCTATTATATCATTTGTTTTTTTATATTTATTACAAAGAAGCAATTTTTATCAAAATTGAGTAAATTATAATAATAGCTAATCAATTAATTACTTTTTAATAAGAATTAATTTGGATACGAAGAACAAATAATATTGAGATCAAATAAATTAATTTAGAAAATTAATCATCGATAAGAAGTATATAAATATTTAGAAAATTTAGTAAATTAGTCAATAGAGTACACCTCAAACATAGATCCACTTTTTTCAAATTCTGATATGAAGGAATGTTCTTTATTATAGAAAATATAGTATTTATTTGGATTATAAAATAATATTATGATTTTCATATAAGTTTTACAAATTAAATTCTTTATAAAAAATTGAATTAAAAGATTCAAAACCACAAATATAGTACACATTATTATATTTATAAACATATAGCAATTCCGCAATTTAAATTAAAGTGGTAGTGGACTGTGCATAATTTTTTTATATTATTATTAGTTTTTTAAATTGATTTAAAATATCAAATAAAATTTAAAGGTTTTAACTTAAAAATTTAAATATATTTAAAATAAAAAATTAGAACAAGACAAATAAAAGTAAATATTTTTCAAAAAAATTATTAAAAATTATATGACTCATGTGAAATTTCACATAAAACAAGTCTTCTAATCTTTCTAATTAGTAGATTTAGCAACTAATTCTAACCTTCATTATTTTAATCTAGATCATGTTAGATATTTACAAACTTTAGCTTTTCTAAAGCAGTTAATGACCTTATAAAACCTAATAAATCGCTTAAGACTAAATCATTTTATTTTTCTATGGAGAATTAAAACTTCTCTAGACTATTTAATTTCTAAAAATAATTTCCTATTTATTAGATAGAAGTACCAAAGATTCCATTTTAACCCTTTAATTTTAAAGATAAATGCTTTAAATTTGATAATTTAGAAATACTATTTGCAATATCTTCAATGCCAGTTTCTATTTATTGATTATTAAAACTAATTGACAAATCTTCAATTGATTGCAAATACTAAATAGAATCTGCTAAGTTGGAGCAACCATTGATTTCTAAATGAAACCCATCTTATAAATTTATTTCTAAAACTTTAATTTAAGGTATTAAAGGAATAGATTAAATTGGTAAAAATATTTTCTCTTACTTTTCTTGTTCACAAAGAATTCCATCTTTAGCTATTGTAATTTTACTTTTCAAATCAAAATTATCACTTGAATTAGATTCTATTTTATTTTTAAAAGTATTTCTTTCGTTATTATAAACAAAAATAACTTGGCTTGAATTTAGAGATCTTATTAAATCTTCTATTTCAAAATTAAAACTCTAATTGATTACACTTAAATGAATTTCTATTTCAAAAAATATTAAGTTTTCTAAATATTTAATTGCCTATGATAATTCTTGAATGGTGACAGATTTTATTTAATTGTTATGACCAAAATTCAAATTTAATTATTACAAATAATTCATCTTAGTTATTGCTCTACACACACTTGATATTCCAGATGAATGTATATCATTATAGTTAGAAATAGATAAATCTAGCTTAGTTAAGCTTACTAAATTTTACATTCCTTCTCCTAATGCAGAAGCACCTTCTTATTTTATCTGGTTTGAGTCTCCTATACTAATTTTTAATTCGTTTAAATTTGAAAGATGTTTGATCCCTCTTCCAATTACAGCAGCTCCTTCATTTTCTATTTTATCTTATCCTATTTCAAGACTAAGATTTTTTAAGTTAGTTAAATATTACAAGCAATTACCTATTTAGATAGCTCCTTTTTTTTAAATGGCACAACCTCCCAAAAGTAATATAAATTACGTCAAATTAACAAGAGATTCTATGCCTTTAGCCAAAGCACGAGCTCCTTCTTCTTTGATATAGTTGAAATTACCTATTTATAAGTTTAAATATTCCAAATGAATTAAACTTTTAAATGAATTTCCTAATAAACCAGCAGAGTGAGTTCCAAAACCATTGTTTTTTTAAAAAATTAAAGTGAGATGATTTAATTTTTAAAGATTTATCAAAGATTGACTTATTAAATTTGACTAAAAAGAGCTGAATAGGTTTTTAGATACAATATTTAAATCAAGTCTATTAATGTTCTTATATTGTTTTATGTTTGTCAAAAATTTATCTCTCATTTCTCCTTGATTATGATTATTAATAAGTTTGAATTTTGTTTTAAGTGATGTTAAATTTTGATAACTTTCTTTTCTATCTTCTATTTAAAGTTACTTTTCTACATAATTTTCTATCTCAATAGCTTAATCTTCCTTTAAAATATGATCGCTTACTTGCTAATTATAAGAACCATAAAAAAGGTTAGTAGAATCAACATTTAAATCTAATTCTTAAACATTTTCACAACACTCCAAATAGTTTAAAAGGTTAACAGATTCGTCATAGTTGCTATTAATATATCCCTTAAATTTTTCTAGTTTCTTAAGAGATTTAATCTCTTTAACTATAATATCAATATTTAGATTATTTCTAGATGGAAGGAAAATAATTAAAGTGAGCTATTATAAATTTACCAAATAGGTCAAGCCATTTCCTAATAAAATAATTTCTTAATTATGGGATGTATTTTTAGAGTACTTTACATTCATATTTAAAGTAAGACTTTCCAAATTTGTTAAATATTTAAAACTTTGACTTATTTCCTAAAAGACGTAGTTATCTTCTAAACAAATTTGTATTTACAAATAAAGCTACCTTAAATTTACTAGATTTTTAAACATGTCTTCACATTTTTATGAAAAATCTTAATTCAAGTATTACCCACGAACATAAAGTTATAATTCTTAAATATAAACGAGATTTTAAATTCCATTCGCTACTGCTTCAAAGTATTTTGTTCCTTGCTACTATTCATTTACATTTATTTTCAATTTAATTAATTTTTTAAAACAACTTAGTGCATTACCAAATTCAATGTAATTTTAATTTTTTTGTATGTTGATGCAAAGGTTCAGTTGGATTAAGTTTTTTAGATGAGATAAAGCTTATGAAACATAAGACAAATTTAAATAAGATTCTGCAAATGTAAAATCATTATTATTCTAAATTTAAAAGCTAAAATTTTCAAGATTAATTAAGTATTTAAAGCTTTCAAAAAATATTTTTTAATTTTATTCTGAAATATTTTCAATTTTAGAAAATGAGAGCTAAAGTTACTTTAACTTACTAAGACTCTAAAAACCATGGGCAAGTCCAAGAACTCCATAATTTGAAAAGCTTTCCACAAAGTTGTATTTTAAAACTTGTAAATTGTTTAGCTAAAGTAAAGAATGTCCAAAAGAGGATAATCCAGTTTATTAAATGTAATTATTACCTTCAATATGCACCTGTAGTTCTATTAGATTTGATAATTGCTATATGGCCTCTGCTATTGCCTAAGCTCCCTTTGAATTTATCGAATTCTATTTTCCAACAGTCAAGCTTAGATATTATATTTATTAAAGCTCTTTCAGTGCTTCTCCTATGCTTGCGGCTCCTTCACAACCTATTTAGTTATCATTATCTATATTAATTTATAACTTTATTAATTGCTTCATATTTTTTATAGCTTAAGCTAAAGCAGAGGAACCTTCTGCTCCAATATTACAATTACTATTTATTATCAATTAAAAATCATTTAAATTTACTAAACTTTTAAGGCTATTCCCTAAACATTAAGCTGCATATTTACCACATTTTTTTGAAGAATTTATTTTTAAATTTAGATATTTTAGCTAAAGCATCTATTCAAATACTTCAGCAAATCTAATTATCACTAGTTTGTCATTAAGATAGTACAGACCTTCTATTTACAAACTTTCAAGTTTCTTAAGATTTTTCAAATTATTGGCAAACTCTATTTAAATTTATGAGCAAACTCTACTTTCCTTAAATATTGAAAGGTCTAATTCTGTTAAATTAACTAAGGATCCTAGAGCAACTGCTAATTGAATAGCTCCTTCGTTTTATACTTATCCAAAATGATATTTAAAATTTAAAACTTGTAAATTTTTAAAGTTTTCTAATGCGTTAGCTATAGCTTTTACCCCATTTTCGTTGATTTTGCTTCCATCAATATCTAATTGCAATTTTTTTAAATTTTGGACAAGTTTAAGCTTATTGCAAAAAAATATGATCCCTGTTTAATCGTATCTATTTTATTATCCTATTTAAATCTAAAGCTAGTTGAGATTTAGGAGTCCTTCAAAGATGGATGCTAAATATCCCAATCCTTCATTCTGTATGTAATTATATTAATCTATAATTATACTTAAATCAGATATCTACTTTAAACTTGCAATTACCTTTGTCAAGAAAAGCAATCTTGAAGATTCAATTTGACATTGCTCTTCTAGCTATAACTTTAATATTTAAGCATGAGCCAATATTTTCAAACTTTGTGCCAGCTTTTAATAACCTTCATCACCTAATATGACATTTTTAGAAATTTTTATAAAAATATTACTATAATGCTAATATTTTTGTAGATGTTCAGCTAAAATTTCTAAATATCCAAGCCCTTCTTGCTTTATTTGCTAAAATTAAATAGAAATTGATGAGCTTTATGAGTTGGTTTGTAGTTCTTGCTTAAAAAGCTCTTTAGATTTAGTAGTTTATGCTATTATGTTATTATCCATTGCTTATATTCTAAAAGTCTTATATTTACAGTTAACTTTTAATTAATATATTAAGTAATTTAATGAAATTGAATAAGAGGATTTTTAGATAAACCGCTATAAAATAATTTATATATTAAAATTATACTTTCTTCCTTTATTTCTAAAATCAGAAAGTTAAAAGCAAAAGTATCTAAATTTTCAATTTTTCAATTTTAAATAGTTCATTTTTATTTTATGATATATATTTTAAAAACTATTATTTTTTCATTCAATTAAATTTAAAAAATTTAGGGAAATATTATAAGAAATTGAAAAAATTTATCCCACATTCATTTAAAATATAAATAATTAAAAGTACAATTTACGGTAATACTAATAAAAAGATTTTTATAATTTAGAGCATATTAACACAATTTAATACACTAATCTTAAAAAATATTTTTTCAATTATCTAAATTAAGCATTTCTTAATACTTTTTATTTAAATCAAAATCAGAAGCTAGCTGTTTTCCTTGCTCATAATTGCTGGTTTACAAAGTACCAGTTTCCATAATAGAAGATTCTTTAATATAATCTTATATTTTCTCTTGAGTTGTATAACGATTAGTACCTTTTAATAATATAAAAATTTAGATGATATTCTTTAAATAAAAAATTATACTTAAAGGACTATCTTTAGTTTTTCTTGTATAGTAATCCCATTTATCTCTCATATTTTTAAAAGAATTTTATTTTTTAAACTAGGCAGGACTTTCTTATTAACTAATCAAAGTAAATCTATTTGTTTATATCTTTTCAGTTTATATAGGTGAGAAATTTGATGTTCTTTTTAAATTAAAGTGTTTTTATACAGATTCTTTGTCATAAAAATTATGATTCTTAAAATATTCAACAAGCATTTTTATTTTACTTTAAACAACTTTTAATTTTATTAGAGATTTAATTTTATTTTTATTTTGTACTTAAATATTTTCAAACATAGTTGGATATCTCTGCTTAAAATAAATTAAACAATTTTCAAGTCTATTTCTTTTTGTCTAATCACCTGTAATATTAATTTAGCTTATCCCAAAAGCTAATTACAAAATTAATTTTAAATTTAGATAAATTAGTAATATCAAGAATAAATATTATAAAATAGGATTTGCTGTATTTTAAATCACAGAGGTTAAATTTAAAGATATAGCACATATTATCGCAGATTTCTACAATATATTGTTAAAGCCTTTGCTAATGTATGGTTTGAATTTGAATATTACAAATATTTTAAATATGATAGCAGCGTTCATTAGACATAACTTTTTTAAAATATTTAAATTTAGTATTAAAATATTTATTTTTATCAAATAACTATTAACTTACTTTTAGGACTTCTTTCTGTTGCATCAATATTGAAATTATTATAAGCAATGATTTATATACTAATTTTCCAAACTCCCAATAATAAAACCTCTCTTTATATCCAGCAAAGACAAAAGAGTATTTTATTTCTATAAATATTGACCATTTTTTTAATTTTCCTTATTTTATCTTAAAAAATAAAAAGAAAGGAATTATAATCGCCCAAATAACTAATAATGGTAGACTAAAATAGAATATAAAAGGTTTATGATATTTAGAGTCATAACATCTCACATTTATGTCCAAATCTAGGTAGCTTTCATCTCCTACCTCTATACAGTTCAATGATCTGCTTAAAAGTATAATAACCATGGGGAAAAAATATAGATAAATAAAGATGCAGGCTGTGTTTAGGTAATTAAGTATTACTTTATTTTTTTTAACATATTTTAAGAATACCCCATATATTAGGTAGACAAAGAACAATGAAAAAGGTAAGAAGAGAGACCATAAAAATTAAAAAAACCATAAAGGCTAAAGATCCGGGTACTTTGACAATACACAGTCAATAGATTTACTTGTGATACTTAATGAATTACCAGACATCTAAATTGGTATGTTAAAATAGCTAGGTATTTTGAAAGATAAAGTGCTTATCAAAGATAGGATTTACAAATGATCTGTTAAAATTTTGGATACTATTTAAGGTCTGTCAGATTGTCTTACTAATAAAAAAAATAATTGATATGCAAATTATTTATTGATAAATTACGTGTTGATCCTAAAAATAATAGGTTTGCTTTATTAATGAAGTAGCCAGCTAATTTAGCCTAGAGTTTTCTAATTATGTTTTTTAAAATTGCAAAAATATAGTAAAATATCGAAATAAACAGCATTATATTTTCTAAGATGATAAGAGACAAGTTATCTTCACAGTCATAACATTTCCCAGAACTAAAAATCTCTGAATATTGTTTTCCCCATAATTACCCATAGGTATCACAGGAATAACAGAGAGGGCCTTTATGTCCTTCTAAGCAATAATCCTTTTTAAAAATATTTTTAATTTAGTAGTTTAATATTATTAATGATTTAATATTCGTTTAAAATTAACAGTTATATTTTAATAAATATTTGATAATAACTAATTTAAATTTTAATTGTTTTAAAAATTAATTAAAATTTATCTGTCAAAATTGTGTTAAATGATCAAATTTACTTTAGAATTTTTAGATTCAGCCTAACAAAAACTAGGATTAAAACTACAATATATTATTTAATCCGTGTGTATATTCTCTCTCCAATATCCATTTTTTAGAAGTATTGTTGATTTATAGCATTAAGTAGCTGATTCTGGACATTATGAACATACTGTATCGTTTATGTTTAAAGAATATTTTCCTTCAGGACAATCTTCACAAATCGTTGAATTACTTTATTACTTTGTAATTTATCCTAACGAGCATTTATCTAAATAAATAGTAATATTTAGAGAAAGTTATCCTTATTATAAATATGTATTTCCTTTTGAATCCGATAGCTTTGGAAAATTATTTGATACAATCTATAATACCATATTACTTTATGGCTTAAATATAATTTAAGCATTTAGCTTAAATCCTCTATCATAAAATTATTTAGACTACAGCTCTCCTACTAACTAAATCTATTAATTAGTTTGATCCCATTAAAAAGATACTCCTAAGGACTCAATAATTTCTTAAACTTAATAACTATATTAAATATACTAGCTCTGATTGTAAGCTGGAATTATTATTGGATTATTCTCTTCATCCATCATTTATATATTTTTAAAATTAATAATGTCTCCGCTTTTAAATTAACTAATTTCTATCTTTCCATTTTATCTTTAAATTGTAGCATGGTTTTGCAATACCTTCATATCATCGATGTCTATTTTTATACTTCTTAGAGTTGAACCAAAATTCTTTCCATAAAACTTTGCAAAATTTTAGGAAATAATATTGTTATTATTTTTCCCTTTTTAGGATTCTAAAATAAAATCAGGTATTATTTATTCATAATATATAGCACCGCCTATTAAAGCTTTGTTTGCCGACAGAATAGAATCTTATAGTATCATATTAGAATTTTAAAGGTTTATTGCACCTCCTGTTGAATTATAAGCTTAGTTATTCATAAATTCACTTTTTGTAATTATTATATTTCCTGCTTTAACTGAATTTTAAATGCTGATAGCCCCTCCGCTTTGTTGTGAGCATTTGTTTTAATAAAATTTAGTATTATTTATTTAAATAATAGAGTTATCTGTTGCGTAAATAGATCCGCCAAAGCCTTAAGTATTAGTGTTGTTTTCAAATACACTATTATTCACTAAAACTTAATTGCATTTATTTAGTAAGATTATTGATGAATATGCATTGTTATAAACAGAAATATTTTTTACTTTTATTTTATGAAGTAATAGGTTATTGATATTTTTAAATTCAAACAGCTAATTTTGTATTTTTGAATTAAAAAATTAACAAGACATAATCATAGTATCTCCAATATTATCTTGTTGATCAATAGATAATATTTATATTTAATTATTGATTGAGTTTAAATTTTAAATAGTACTCTTATTATATTTGAGAATTGTTATTAAAGAATTCTGGTTTTCTTATGTATTTTCTGTATTTTATTCAAAGAATTTTGAATCTGATATATTAAAATTATCAATAACTAACTGCTCTGAGATTATGTAAAAGCAATTTGTAGATGTTTATAGCTAGTTTATAATTGTTCCATAAATTTCTGTTCTGTTAGCTTAGGAGTTTAATTAAATATTTATAGAATTAGATATATTTAGATTTTTTAGTATATAAATTTTTGATAAATATTACAGATTATTTTATACTAAAGATTAAATTGAAATTAATTTAATCTACTCTGAAAATAATAAGTTAATGTTTTAAAATTGAGAGATTATTGTCCCTTATATATCAAAGATAGAAGATAAATTAACTGATTGAACTAAAATATCACTGATGTTTAAAGCATTTGTTAGACTAATTGAAAATGCTTTTATTTCATTAGATTAATTGATAGTTAAGTTAGATATTACTATTTCTTTATTATTTTGCATTTAGAAGAGTTGGTATTTATTTGCTTTAAAAACATTTATTTAATTAATAATAACACGATTATTATTGTTTAGAGTAAAAATGCAATTTAGAGTTTAGTTTCCAATTATTTAAATATTTTCAATTACAACTAATTAAGCATTCTGTATTATTATTTAATTTTAACTTTATTTGTTATTTCTTATTGTTATGTTTTGCAAAAATACTTTATCATAGTCTGATAAAATTAGAGATTCTTACACTTCAAGTGTTACATTATACATTTAGAAGTTTTTCATTTAAGTATTTTAATTTACTGATATACTGTTTTGTATTATTAGAGCCATGTTCTTTAAATTAAAATCTTTTATTAATGATGAATAATTAGTCTCATTACTCCAGCAAATGTTCACTGATTAAGAATTAGAATAGCTTACTAAACTAATTTGATGGTTCTGATCTAAATTCTATTAATTAATTTAATCAAAATTTATACTTTTTAAGCATTATCCTTCTTGATATTCGATTTCAATAACTGTGAGCTTCTAATTTGAATTTTATAAATTTTGCAAACTTTAAATTAGTGTGATATTTGTATAAATATTTTCAAGAGGTCTATTTTTTTATTAGATGCTTATAAAACATGTTTGATTCTGTTACAAAGGTATTGTTAGATGTTATGTACTTTCATATGAACAAAGTAGTAGATCTAGGTAATTCTATAAACTTTCATCTTAAATAATTTAAAAATTCAAAAGCTTCTAATAGCTTTGATTGACTTCGTAAATTAATTTATGATTATTTAAAAAATCTATTTAAATTACAGAAAATTTATTCTTTTAAATTATTATAAAATGGTTATTATATCTGGTGTTAATTAAGTTTTAAACTTCTTAAATTCCTTAACTAATTTATGCGAATTATTGCTAAAAGCTTAGACCATTATAAATTATAATGTCATTAGGGCAAATTGAATATACAAAATCCGAATCATAAGAAATAATAGCTTATTTTAAGCAAGCATTTTAAATATTTGTAATTAATTTTAATGAATATGAAAACACTAACGTATTTCCTTAATTGTTTACCATGTATATGAGTTTTCTAAAAGGATCACCTACAATATTAGTAACTTAAGAATTATAGACTAAATAAGAATTTATAATCTATTTTGTTTCAACATTTACTATTTGAATATTTAAATTAGTAGTTTATTAAACTATTATGCATATAAGCTTAGAATCTTATTTATAGCTATCATTATTATTATATCTTTCTTCATAGTCAAATGGAATATTCCACCAATATGCAGAGTAGTTCTCATAATCTTTAAATTGTAGTTTGAAAACAAATTTAATTTGAGAATTACTTGGAAAAGATAATTAGCTTGTTAAATTATAAATATAATTATGTATTTAAATTATATTTGTTGAAGGAAGAATAATAAAGTCACTTAAAATAAAGGCCAAAGCAGAATCTCCTTCACTGAAATTAATCAACATCGTTTCTGTAGGATTAATTTCATTTAAATTTATTTAACTAAGCTACAAATTGGATTAATATAACATGAATACTTGATTCCTCACATTATCATAGAAGTAGTTATCAGGCAAACCAAATATATTTATTTCCTTACTAATTTCTTATTTTATTTAATCCAAATCTACTTTAACTACATATAATTTTTTAAATTAAAAAAACAAAAATTTGTTGTCTATCATAAATATCAACTACTGGATGTAAGGATATATATTATTTTAAGAAGTTTCAAATAATAGTGTATCAACTATAAGAGCATTTTAAAATAAATTAAGTGATAAATTAACAATGCTATAACTAACTGATAATTATTAACCTAGGTAAAGGTTTTAAATTTTTTAGTATTGAAGCAGATTCGTTTCGCTGGCATAAATTATTTCAGTTAAGTCAAATGAAATTATATAAGAATTAGTCTAAACTATCATTAATGATAATTGAGTATTCAGATAAATTTGTAAAATAGGTGCATCATTATACTTTTGTAAAGAAATTGTTTCCATAAATTGCATGATTGGGAATTTATAAGCATATATAAAGTATTATGAGTATAAAAAAACTACATTTTTGTTTTCATCCATTAAGACGCCTTAGATTTGTTCTGATTTAATATTAAATATAGAAATATCTTAGGATAAATAATTGCAAAGATAAATGTTAGGAGCATAATCTACTATTATTAATGTAGTATATTTTTAATAGTAATAGACAGCATCTTTCGAAAACTAGCTTGTAGTTTCATAGATAAATAACTCATTTTTTCCTGGAATATTTATTATATTAATTTAACTAAGTGAGCCAGTAATTCCAATCAAAATATTATACTAAAAATCGTAATATAATTATGTCATATTATTTCTAAAATCAAATAAATATTTAGATTATTCAAACTGGTTTAATTTAAAATAGTTTACAGATTAGGCATAAAATACTATTATCAATTTATATTTAATATTAATTAAAGGAATTATTTTTAAATCATTCTAGTTTGCTCCAACAAACTATGGTTTATAAAAAATATATTATTTTAAAATATAATGCTAAAAATTTACATATTAATCAAATGGGTCTGTGAGATTTCCTGTTATTAAATCAAAAATCTAAACATTAGGATAATATTATATTATAATATTTTCTTCACAGTTAACAAGAAACAAAACCTCTGTTTCATTGTATGTTGGTATATTTATTTTAATCTAATTTTCTAGCTATTTTTAATTGTAAATTGTAAATATTTAAATAAAAAATTAAAATATTACCTATATTGTATAGAGCATTTATTAGATTGACTTAGCAATTATTACTTTTTAAAAATGACAATAATAGTACTCAGAAATATTTGATTCTAATTACGAAAGTAATGATACTTACGGGTTTTTCTATAAGCTTTACCAGTAAATTTTTTCATTCTATACCCATATGAAAGAAATAACATCCCAATCTGTAATAGTTATTTTAAGATTAAATTATACATCTAGTTCTACCTTAATTACCTCTTAAACAGTTTTTAAGGAGTTATAAATAATCAATTATTTTTAAGCATTATCATAAAGGGCAATTCTATTTTATTATAATTAAATGTCTTAAATTGTAAAATCTTGAGTAAGATTAAAGATGTTAAATGGCTAGTTAAACAAATTTTGAAACCAAAAAACACCATTTTATGAATAAAAACAGTCAATTTAAGTATTATCATCAAGAATGATATTGCCAATATAACTCATAGTATCTAATTAACTCTTAACAATAATCATATTTTCAGTATCAATAACATTCTCAGATATTTTGACATATTATGAAAATTTATCAAAAGCAAAGATATTCACTTGTAAGTTTTTATATAATTCAATATCTGATTTCGCATGTATTTATTAAAATTATTTTAATTCCATATCAAATTTATAGAAATATTTTTGATCATAGTAGAAAACATACCTTTCATTTTGTATCATTTGTAAATAATTTCCAAGTATTTTAGGATAAAAAACGCCTAAATTAAGAATTTGATATTGAGACAGGTCAAAAGCATATATATAAATTAAAATATCTGCAAAGATAAATAGTTCTCCAGATTTTTAGTAATTTGTTGAAGGATATATTATGAGATCAACCTAAAAAGATTTAGTTTAATAAACTAATTACTTTTAACTCAGAGAAAAAGGCTAGCAATCAGTATTTGAGGTTAATAAATATATAATATCATTAAAAGCCATCATTGGTTTACAAAAATTATCAACTTGATAAAATGAGATATTAGACTGTTAACCAAAGTTATATATTTCATTAACTGATAACAGTTGTAAATCTATTAGATAGATTATTAATTCATATTACTCATTTTAAGCAATATAAGCAATATAATCATCATTTATAACGATAAAATTATCTAATGAAAAGAAATATTGACCTAAGTTTTACATTAATATTTAACCTGTATCTAAGCTAAAAATCTATGGAAGAAGCTATACAACTAAAATATTTCTTTTTTCAATATAATAAAATGTAAATTTGTAAGGTAGCGTAAAATAAGTGTATTGAAGAATTTATTTTTTTGTTGTAATATCAACAATATACTCTATTGTGTTTTAATTTAGTTATTTTCTTAATAAAAAGTAGCGATTACTTATTAGTTATATTTCATCAAATAAAATTGTATCATCATCCAATTCTAAATTAAAAAATCTAGTATTTGTTTTTTAATTTTTTTATAGGTTCTATAAAGGGTATTTTATTTTTTATACACCAATAACTTATTGTGAAAATATTTAACTAATTTCGTAAACATAAAATGAATTTATATCAAATACATTTTTGGTGCTAAATATATTTTAGTATTATTTAAAAACATATGAATTTAGATCTATCTGATATAATTTTTGACTTTCATAAGGATTTAGGTATTTAATTACTTACTTTTAATCTGTTAAATTATATTGAATTCTAATTAGCTTGAAGTTTAAACTCTAATTCTATTCTATTAGATATAAAATTATCTCTATAATATTATTTTTCCTAAAAATGACATTTTTTAATGTTAATTAGTAGATATTAAATGCTAAATTTATATCTTAAATTAATGGTTCAGTTTAATTGTCTTATCCAATTTCTTATTTAAATATGTAATCAGTCAAATTCAAAAATTAGATTTTTTCAGTAATTAAAAAAAGAAATGTAGAATTGGTCAATTAATTTTCATAAATTTAAATTTATTATAGGTTCTAATAAGTAATATTAAATGTAAATTTAATATGATCTAAAGTAGAGTCTAAAACAAGAATCTAAAAATTCTAATTTAATAAATCATATTATATTATTGAATTTGTTAATGGATTGTAGTTTGTAATAAACTATTAAAAGGGTGTTGTATTTAACTACTCTTCCTTAAATTCAGTATAATTAGCTATGATAAGTTTTGATACAGAATTAACTCTAAGGGAATAATTGATTAGAATAGCTATTATTTCTTATCCTTATTAATATACTTGGGTAATTAATAGATAATCAGGAATTATTAGAGGATTTTCTAAAAAAACTATTTATCTATCATCTTCTTAAAGAATTGCTATCTAGTTTTTATTATAATATTTTTAATATGTTTAGAAATTAAAATTAATTAAAAAAACTTACATAGTAAGTAGTATAGTCAATTTTAAAGAAATAATTTATACTACTTTCTTGATTTATTTAAAACATTCCTTAAAAAGATTCTTAATCATTAAATTGGTAAGCACTGAATTAATTCTTAATTACATCATACCATGCAATTTCGTTAAATTATGCTTTAAAGAAAACTATTTGATTTAAAATATCTATCTATAAAACTTCATAGCTATTTTGTAAATCATAAATTTCATAAACTAATAAGTTTTTCATAAAATCAATCACTATTAAAGTAGAATTTGCAATACAGCCACCATATTTTCCTATACTAAAGCTTTAAAATAATGGATAATCGCCATCTAGCTAGTATTATTACTTGTTGTTTTTAATTAGATCTCGTTCATAAACTATCTCAAAATTTTAATTAACAACTGCAAAATAGCATTAACCAGCTCTAATTAAATACTAATCATCATAGAAATCGTCTATTTACTCAACTTTATATTTAAATTGTGATGGACTTTAATCAAATTAAATACACTGAATAACTTTTTCACATATTTAATTGTTTTGATTTTAATAATAGGATGTTTTACAAGTTTTTATGCATTGATCGTTTGAATATGGTTACTAAATAAAATCGTATTAAGAAGGACAAACATTCTATTTAATATGGCATTTCTAGTTTAAATCCATTTCTAAATTTGAATTACACTCAAGGCAATTTTAATTAGAGTCATATTTGATGCATCCTTAAACTTAGCTTTTGATACATGTCTGATTTGAATCTTAAATTTCACCTATTTAACAGCTTTAAACACAAGTAGAAGTATTAGATTGGCTTACTAGATAATTTAGAGGGCATGATGTACATTAATTTTAATTAATGTTATAGCAATCTTTGCAATTGCTTGAACAAGGTAAACATGATTAAGCAACTATATTAAAGATATACCCTTCTAAGCATTAAGTGCTAACACTTAATAAATTTATCAAAATTAAAGATAATAAATGGCTAAAACTCATAATAATTCAAACCTATTTATTTGAATAATTTATTGTATTCAAATTAATTAAAATTGGCAAAAAATATATGATAAATTGTATTTTAGTCAAAATAACTTTTTTCTTCTTCTTTTTTTAAATTTTGATCAAAATCAATCTTTTTTATTTTATTATAATTTTTTAAATCAGACAAAATTTCTTTTTGCTTTTAAATAAATGAGTATCCCTTTAAATCTTCAATTTTAATAATTATTTTTCTTTGATGAGCTTTTCTATCTAATGTAAAATAATATATTTAAATTTACTAACAAGAATTTATATAGAATAAACTATACTGGTTTTTTCAAAATAGAAATTATATATATATTATTTTATATATAATAATTAAAATTTGCTTATTATAAATATTCAAAAAAATATTATACACAAGCTTCATTTTTTTTTATTTGAAACAATCCTGAGTTGGATATTAGAAATATTCTTATAGTGATAATTCTAACTATTATTCCTAAACTATTATAAAATTTTTTTACTATGTGTTCTCTTTATTTATCAAAAAAAAATTTTTAAAGATTGCTCATTATCATATTTTCTGTAAAATTATATTCCAAATCGGCTTAAAATAAAATATTTTTTTTAACTCATTACCCTGCAAAAAAAATAGTGCTATGAAATTTTACCTTTTAAAGAGCTATTTTATTAAATTAAATTATATATATAACTACCTACTTTTTTGCTTTAATAGAGTAATTATTTTAAATTAATTAAAGGTTTATTAGAAAATGAATTCACTTATTTTAATAGATGTGTGATTATAATTTTAAATATGGCTCAATGCTCAGATAAATGAATCTAATATTATTTCATTGAGATGAAGATAGCTAAATTATAACGAATTGTTAACAGGGTTTGGTAAAAAATTTAAAAAAAAAAATATAAACCTCCAAACCAAAACCCTTACTAATAAATCTCATCAATAAAAAAAAATATAAAATGTGTTTTATGAAAATGTTAAATTTTTCTCTAAAAATATAAAATTATATATCCTCCTTCCTTATTTTGCTGATATATTAAAAAATATAATAATATTTTGAGTAGTACTCTGATTATATATTAATTATTTTTATATTATTTTATAATTTACTTTATGAAAACATATTCAGTAAAGTTAAAGATTGGTTATTTTACAAACACTTTTAAAAAATCAATTAGGCATATTATTATTTTATGAAATAAAAAACTTACTTTTTTTTTTTTAGTGTTTATTCTTAAAAATGTGTTTTTTACATTTAATAGAAATAAAGAATGCTACAAATATATTTATAATATTTTAGTTTAAGAAATGCATATTATTTAAAAAAGTAATAATAAATAGGGTTTCTATTATACTATTTCAATGAATCTAGAATACTATTATCACTAAAGTAATCAATAATTTTATTTTTGAATTTGAAGGACTTTAACTTGATCTGTTTATCAATTATTGAGCATCGATCTTATTTTTATCTTCAAATAAATCCTAATGAGATGCAAAAATAAAAGCAAAAAGATAATAAATTATGTATATGAATAATATAATTTATTTACATGGGACTTTAAATACTAATAACTGATTAATCATTTCAGATATAAAATACAATTTGCAAGCAAGGAAAAGTTACAATTAAATTGGTGTTGAAAACTTCTCTATTATCGAAATATATTTTTCAATCTATTTTCCTGATATACTATTAAAATAAATTATTTTACTATTTCGAAATATAGTTACTTGCTGAATTTTAATATTAAGTACTAAAGAAATATTTTTTTTAAGTTTTTAATGACTTTTCATAAGATCAAATAAAATTATAAAACTAAAAAAAAGGTTTAGGTAAAGGGTTTTGAATCTATAAAGTTAAAAAAATAAAAAAATATTAAGTAAAATTATTTATAATTTCAACTTTAATTTAAAATAAATAAAAATATTAAATATATTATAAAAATAATCATTTTATTTTAAATAATAAATTTAAGTTTATAAAAATAGTAAACTAAAGCTTTAATACCTTAATTTATGCCACATTCATTTAAAATATAAATAATTAAAAATCTAATTTCTAGTAATACTAAAAAAAGATTTTTATAAATTAGAGCATTTTAACACAATTTAATACATTAATTTTAAAATATATATTTTCAACTATCTAAATTAAGTATTTCTTAATACTTTTTATTTAAATCAAAATCAGAAGATAGCTGTTGTTTTCCTTGCTCATAATTGCTGGTTTACAAAGTACCAGTTTCCATAATAGAAGTTTCTTTAATATAATCTTATGTTTTCTCTTGAGGTATATAACGATTAGTACCTTTTAATAATATAAAAATCTAAATGATATTCTTAAAATTAAAAATTATACTTAAAGGACTATCTTTTGTTTTTCTTGTATAGTAATCCCATTTATCTCTCATATTTTTAAAAGAATTTTATTTCTTAAACTAGGTAGGACTTTCTTATTAACTAAATAAGACAAATCTATTTGTTTATGCTCTTTCAGTAGATTTTGGGGAGAAAATCGATGTTCTTTTTAAATTAAAATGTTTTTATACCGATTCTATGGCATAAAAATTATGATTTTTAAAATATTCTACAAGCATTTTTATTTTACTTTTAACAACTTTTAACTTTATTAGAGATTTAATTTTATTTTTATTTTGTATTTAAATATTTTCAAACATAGATGGATATCTCTGCTTAAAGTAAATTAAACAATTTTCAAGTCTATTTCTTTTTGTCTAATCGCCCGTAATATTAATTTAGCTTATTCCAAAAGCTAATTATAAGATTAATTTTAAATTTAGATAAATTAGTAATATCAAGAATAAATATTATAAAATAGGATTTGTTATATTTTAAATCACAGAGGTTAAATTTAATGATAAAGCACATATTATAGCTGACCTCTACAGTATATTATTAAAGCCTTTGCTAATGTATGGTTTGAATTTGAATATTACAAATATTTTAAATATGATAGCAGCATTCATCAAACATAACTTTTTTAAAATATTTAAATTTAGTATTAAAATATTTATTTTTATCAAATAACTATTAACTTACTTTAAGAACTTCTTTCTGTTGCATC